>UCQR01004301.1:10729-25280 GCA_900474235.1 Cecidostiba semifascia
ACTTTAATCAATCCAGAGTCAATATTATTATATCCAGGATTTCTCTTAACAATATAATCACGTGCGGAGAGAAAAATACAGGCTGGTTAATTTTTTCCAAATCAGCGTAAACAGTGCGAGGTGAAAGTCATCAATGGCCCGCACAGCTAACAAACTCGCGTGTATATATCCAATAGTAAAAAGCGTAGTATTTTGAGGTTATATTTCGGAGCTCTATATATACCACTTTCCGAGACACTCAAATGAATATATATACGCACAGTACTTATAGTTCGTAAACAAACACGCAGAACACCATAAGTATACTTATCCACTCAATTCTACGGACTGCATCAACGAGCCGGGAGACAACAAATCATCAGCCGGCCATATCTCCTCAATTAAACAACAATCAATCTCAATTCCTCCTATATCTCCGATATATACTTTCTTCTTCGACGCGTCGCCTTGTTATACTTTTCTCTCCGCGATTGGCAAACACGCGGCAGCGACGATGCCGCAAGGTTAGGTTCACGCTGTGAGAAAAGAGAGAGAGAGAGAGAACACACTGTCTTCTCTCTCTTTCTCTCTCTCCCTGTCTCTCTTGAAGGGGAGCAATGCGTAAAGTACGTACCCCCGGGATCCCTTGCGATCGATCGGCCGAAAAAACACAAGCCGGTCCAATATTGGAATCACGCTTTCTTCCTTTGTTTTTTTTTTATTCAACTTTGATCCTGGATCACTGGCACGTTTGTATATAGAAATATCACACACACTTTGAAAATAAATATACCACAACGCCGGCGGTTCTCTCTCGCGTCTCTATAGAGAACACACTGTGACTGCAGAAGGGATATCTCTGGCGCTGCTTTCTCTCTCTCTTTCACTACTGGAGTCGCGTCATCGGACCGGCCGAAACGCTGCCGCCGCCGAAGCTCTCCTGATGTCCATTGTCCTTCGCCGCCTCGTGCTCCGACGCTATTTTTTTTTTCTATATATCAATCGACGCGCGCACACACAGACACTGACGAATTATGTACGGAGTACAACGATGCGAGCACTCTTTGATAAGTATATATACAGGTATATGATTATCACACGCTGAATAGGAGTAAGTATTATATGCGTGTATACAACACAGCTCGCGCGACGTGCAGATCGCTCGTCGGGGGGCGAGACACTGGCGCACACTAGGGCCGAGCGGAGCTCCGCGGCGGCTATAGCTTCTTCTCTCTCTCTCTCTCTCCCTCCTTCGAACGCGACCACGCCTGACGCAGCTGCAGACGCTGCCACCGCTGTTCTGCCGGTGGGGGTATGCATATGTATAGAGAGCGAACCCCTGTGTGCGTGATGTTGCCAGGGACGAAGCCATCTGGACTTGCGCCCCAGAGCGAGTTTTTCGTGTATAAGTTGGGGCTGCTATGTGTGTAGTTTGTACATAGCTGATTTATATGCGCTGCGACGTCGCCAACAGCAGCACGTATAATACTATTTTGCGCGGTTTGTTTGTTTAATTGTTTCGCGGGGCTATATATCGAGGATTAATTAATGGCTGGATATGTGGATTTGAGAGAGGAGATGGTTTACGCCATTGGGATTGATTATACTTTGCGAGATGGCTTCGGTTATATTATATAGGGGGGTGTATACTGCTGTGACAGTGTAATATTATTTTACGCGATTTCTCGCGTTGAATATTTTATTGCCCGGCGGATATTCACTGATCGTGAGTATAAACAAGATCCACCTTATACGATTATTATGAATATACGCCTTCCATCAATGTCACCGTATTTTATGGAAATTCCATACGCTCGACATGTCGGACAATTTTATAAGGCTCTCTCTCTCTCTCTCTCTCTCTCTCTCTTTCTTTGCAAGCGTAGCTATACCGTAAACTGCTCAGGTTTGTATGGGTAAAAGTTAATAGTTACAACGTTATACGAGACATGCGTAAACCGCGAATTTCATGATTACCCATATACGTGCGCGCTTGTGGCTATATTATACTATACTTGTATACTTGTGCTGCGTTTCACTTTTTATTTCTTGCGGCAAATTAGCGAAGTTTCAGAAAATGCTAATTTTTTTTCTTTCTTTCATTACCGCCGCATCGGTAAACAAGAACTGATTATGCAGCCTCTGAAATTATTATTTTCAGTCAAACCGGTAATTATTTTAATTGTCCAAAAGGGAAATCTAGTCCGATATCGAGCGAGTATTGTATAAGTATATAATTGATAACGACTATGAGTCAGTTTTTTTATATACCTGTTGGCTGAAAGTCGTTATCTTCAAGCTGACTAATCTAAAAAAAAAAAAGTAATAGCATCTGGCGCAAGGTTCGTCGAGTCGAAGTGACTATATTCGCGGAATTATGTAGCGAAAAATAAATTTTACATAACAGTCGCAATCCGGGGCTCCGGAAAAAATAATGACGCACCTGGACGACAAAACGCCTGCACAGTCGTATAACCCGGTATAGCGCCGAACTTGCTTTTAAAGCACATCAGGTTTATTTCATTTCAGACTCGAGGTCGTGCCACATGCAGAAAATTAAATATATGTATATTATACTAATTGAACGCGTAAAAGGCTTTATTCGCGTATACGTCCGTTACGCGCGCGGTTAAATTAATGCGCGATATTGTTTCATTATTCGAATGTATAATCAAGCTGGGATATAATAAATTGATAAATGTTAAATTATATTATATTTGCACGAGAATACTCTTAATGAGATCCCGACGAAAAGCAGATAAAAGAGAAAAAGAAATCACCATCGGACATCCGTTTATGCAATTCTTAAACGACATCATTTCACCGACTCTGCGCATACATGTCATAATTGCTCCTCTGATAACAATATAACTATACGTACGCGCTTCTCACGAGCAGATAAGCTGTTGGTGGTATATATGTATTAGTATATACAATATTGCAGACAGGCATCGACTAGGATGACTCATCGGCTCGCTTTTTTTGCGGCCCTTCATTCCTACAGAAATGCGCGAGTGTCTTACGTCAAAAGCGCGGGAATTTTGATTTCGGTCTCTCGAACTTTTTATTATTGTATGTCTGTAAAATTTTATTGAAAACATATTAGCATAGAGCTTTGAGATGAAACGAGCGAATGGAAATTACGATGCTGCTGTCATTTTTCAGCGGTTCGAATTTATGAATGCTTTATTCGCAAAAAAAAAACAACCAATTTATCGGAGAAACCGGCGAGTGAATTTTTAAAGCGTCGCGACACGAGCCTCGAATATGCATATCACGGGGTGTCCTTTGTGAGAGCGATAAAATTGAAATGACTCCTCGTTATGGAAAATAATTCACGGAATATGCATGCGAAAGTTTACAAACATTCTTCTGCACCGAGGATAATTCAAAAGCTCGTCCCTTCGAAATTAATACTTTTTCAAACCTAATTACAACTGTATTACCCAGTCAGATATATTCCGTGAGCTTTTAAAGTTCGAAGGAAATTTTTTCTTTTCTTTCTTTCGCGCGCGCGGAATTTCGCTTGAAATGCAAGTCTGTCTCTCTCTCTATACACATACAGCGGAAGTTATTTGCGCGTAACAGAGTAGCAAATAGGATTTTCTGCTGGAAGACGATATAGGTAACGATAGGAAAGCTCTTGATTTATACGTATACATATATACGCGAACGTCGAGGATGAAAGCAAAGTGCAGGTATATATACTCTTTTTAAAATCTTACGCAAAGTATTTTTCAGCTGAGCTGCGAATGTTTACACGACGTTATACACGGTATACTCCATTTTCGAGATAAGCAAGTCGTTAAAACAGGAAATTTACGAACATCATCAGAGACGAGGGAGAGAGAGAGAGAATATAGATAATGATAAGGTCTGTGTATAATCAATAAACAAACCGTAATTTCCCGTCGCACGACGATAACGACTGCAACGAAATCAAGATAATAACACCGTACCACCCGTGAGTCCCATATTATACACATATAAGAAAACAAACAAAAAGATTCAACCCACGCTTATATACCTATATATACATCGCAGCTCGGTAGTTTAGCCGAGCACAACGAATATATAATCAAAGTAAGTTTTCCGCGATATTATCTCGATAACTGCGCGCATATCCCTCAATAAAACGCAGCTGTGGCCCAAAGAAGAAGAAGAAGAAGAAGGAGATGGCGAGAGGACGAGGAGTAGGCGGTCTTGGCATCAATTAGTCGGCCGAGGCGTGAATTTTCACGTCTTTTGCACCGAGTGTATAAACAACTCGCGCGCGCTGATTTCCAATGCGATGCGCAGCTATATAGAGGTGAAATAGGGCCGGATAGGAAATTTATGGCTTTCTTCTTCGGTCATACAATACAGGTTCTCGCACAGATCGATATAGGATCTTCGGAGGTGGAAAGTCGAGCCTCTGTGTATGGCTAAACTTTGTTGGTCTCTCTCTATCTCTCTGTCTTGCCGATATATGTATGTATACGGGGTCTACGACACCTACACCACTGCACCAAACGAGATTCTCCTCTTGGCTTCCCCTATACCTACATCGCTGTTTATCTCTCCAAGGCCTCCTTCTTCCTGTTTTCTTCGATGTATACACATATAGGCTCGATTCGTTTGAGTTTGTGTGTGATATCTTTAACTCTCGGTCTTTTTTTATCACTTTATATATATATTCTACAAAAGTTCGTCTATATATGATTTAAAACGATATTTATACAAAGAAGATTTCGCTGCTACATGTAGTTTATTCGAAAAAACAAAAGCGCTGCGGTATGCGAAAAGGCGTCGAGCTCTTTAGCTGAGTTAACACTCTCGCACACACGTGTAAAAATTCCGACGTCGTTTTATATATAGGTATATACAGCGTTCGCTCGTCGCCAGGTCTGATTGTCATGCGCGCGAGCTTTCGTTCGTATTATCTGCACGCACGCGACAAATTTTCCTCGATCGAATCGAAAATTTTTTATAAACAGTTGCAGAAAATCTGCGAAATTTTTCGTAAATACAAAAAGAAAACATATTATATAAATATCAGCCTCAGTATTCTGGCGCCAATAATTAATCAAAATAATTTCCGTGAAAATGGTTAGTGCGATTCATTACAGCGCGCCATATGCATCACACGTGTACACACATAGTATAGGGACAACTTTTTAACGAATTGCACTGTAGGATAGAGAGAAAGAGAGAGAGACAGAAGCGGCTTGGCTCTGCGAGCACTCGAGAAGAAAGTAGCGTCAAGGACGCGACGACGACGACGACGACGACGAGCGAATTCTCTGCGGCTGCACTTTCGAGGACTGAAGATTACGTGCTTCTCTTGATCTCTATTTTCTCCCTCTGTGTATATATATATATACATATACTTACTCTCGTGTGTGTAGTATATATACCCTCGTGTTTTTAGCTCGTCTAAATGCAATTGGGCTCAGGCAAAACAGTCGTGGGATTAGACTACGCGATTTGCTCTTCAATTTCTTCGCGTAGATCAAGTCTCTCCTGTATAGTAATGTTTCCTCGTATATACGTTTATATATAACTTGTGCGAGTATATAGCTGCGCGAGATCTCGTCCATATATAATTAAAACGGGGTCTGATGACCAAAGCAGAGCTTTTTATTCAATGAGTCCGAGAGATATGAGATGATGATTATACGAGCGCGTGTAATATGCGCATTGTGATTTGCTGCTGTGCGAGAGATTATACACTGATGCTTGAATGTTGGATTTGTTGTTATTATTATCCTCGATTTTATTGCCTTCCGATCGAGCTGCTTTTCGTTTATACGAGCACTGTGGTTTGTAGTGTGGAAGGGCTGATTGGAAAATCTTGTATTATATGACACTGTTTGAAAATTCAAAACGGCGGCTCTTCATTTGTATTGTTATAGTATATACGAGTGGTTATAATTACATGCAAAGAAAACAGCGGATGTTATATTATACAGCTCGTTTATAATTGTTACAAGATCATCGATTGCAGTCACGTACGTTTCCTTGATGCAAGTTTGATGCACCGTTATATAAATGTATAATAAGTGTATATATATATATATACTATATTCTATCGCATACAACCTATATACATCAGCCGCATATTCATTTATATGCTCGAACGTTACACTCCTCAACTGAAAAATAATTAGATTGGATTGAACGAGGTCGAAAAGCGTTATTCGCTTATGAATACATCAAGAATGTATTATGCGCTGCATCAGCTCTCTGTTGGCTTCTCGAGTATATATTATCGTCAAATCTTTTAAGCGGAAAACGTATTCAACTTCAGTTCGGAAGTATACCCTCTCTCTCTCTCGTCGAAAATTCAATTTTCAACAATTCTTCGCGGGCGAGATTCGCATAAGTGAATATTTTATAATACGACTTATATATTTTCGGAATCGCTTATATCATCCCCAGTGTGTGTGTGTGTCGAGTATATATACATTAGCAATTCTAAATTCACCTCTATATTCCGGCAACTTTACCGCCGCAGCTATATCATAATAACCACGCACGTTAACTTTCCGAATCATATTTTTTTTTGCCTGCAAGCTCTATACCGATCGTCGTTACAAAAGCTCGCTGTATAGAGATTTAGAGGCATCACACTGCACAGATGCGCGCCACAGACTAAAATCGATAAGCGGCGTCGACGTGCAAGTAAGATAATAGCATCTGGCGAATTGCCAAGCATCGGCCTATCCTCAAAGACTCTTTCTCTCTTTCTCTGCCTCGATAAGGATCGGCTTTCGAATGCACTCATGGATAGAACGGCTTAGACCATCCTATCTATAGATATATATATATATATATATACAGTTCGTCGTTGGACTTATTGGCTCGACGCGCGACCAATTAAGGGGCTCAATATACTACTACTCTGCTTCGCACTTCCTATCGTCACGCAGGCATACCAATTACCCTCGTCTCTGTGATAGGACATATAGCTGTATTGTAATCTGTTTCTGTCTCTCTCCCGCTCGCTTCGCTGCGGAACGCGTCTTTGTCTCTCCGATAGGGTATTCAGACACTAGGCGCCGTGTCTATGCGTGCTATACTGCGCTTCGATAACGGTCATTGGGACGAGCTGGAATTTCGTGTTCCATTTTGTTTTTGCCTATACACCGGTATGCTATATCAGGAATGGAATGAGGACACACGTGACCTCTGAAATGATTTTCCGTTTCAAAGTCATCCCTTATTTTGACTTGTACATATATAATATATATTAGACAGTTAAATTATGCACACTTGATGCTCTCGCGACTAGAACTAACAATTAGCGAACCCTTAAATGCTTCTAACACTCCTCTTCGAACAAAGTTCATCTCTCATCATCTCTGGTCTCGCTATATATATATATACACACGTGCAAAGTGAGAAAGTCCCCGTTGTTCTTAATATTTACACAGCGTTAAAAGACTCTCGTTATCACGTGTATATATATAGCTCTGGAAAAACAAACGTTATCATTCCAGTGAAAAACATTCGCTCCCGAGTTTTCCCTCGACTATATAGTTTCCCAGAAAAAAAACGCATTCCGCACCGTTCCCCTTATCACTCGCGCCATCTCGCTTGAAACAAAGCCGGCGACCGCGCGCAAAAGAAAGAAAAAAAAGCAACGCTAGCGCGCGCATCCTTCGTAATCGCGCGCCATCGTCGTAAAAGCAAAACGAGCGGCGTTTTTCTCGCTTTTACGGCATTGTGTCCTCGCGTCTACGATTGTATATATATATGTATACCTGACTCACGGTGTTAGCCTCGATGTGGAAAAAGTTGCGCGTATATATATATACGGTGATTGATAAAGGAGCCTAGCTACTACAGGGGTTTAATTAATTCACCGACGACGTGGATCGCTGCAGCTTGGTTACCTAATTAAGCGTATGCGGTTAATGCTGCACTGGACGCGATGCGGTTTTTAAGGATTTCGAGAGCTGAAAACGGATTAATTATTCTCCTTAGAAGGAGAAGAGAGAGAGAGAGAGAGGAATGTTTTTTTCAAGGAATTCGTATGGTGCTGCAAAAAAGAAGCAATTTGTATACTCGGTCTGCTTTTTAATCCAGAGGAGGCGTGTATAATGAGGTAGATTCTTTATTTTGAGTAATAGCTCTGATAACAATGGATTATACACAGCAGAGTGAAATCGTGTCATTTTTCTTTCAAGACGGTATATATAGATTTCCTTCTCGTCTCGACGTCGCTTTGAAAGAGGAGGGGTATATCGTAACACAATAGGCCATAAATCGCGCATGACTTATTGGCGAAAAAGATTTCTGGAAAAAGCCCGTAAAATCGTTATCCACGTTATAAAACTCCTGACAAATACACAATAAACATAGAAATATAAAATCGATATATATAAGCATCAGAGTAAACTTCCCCTTGGAAAATCGGATCACACAAACCTGATGCTCATTGCCGATCGTCGTCGGCGAGTGATTCAACTGGCTGTTATAGACAGCGAGTACCGCAGGATTGAGTCGACCCCTCGACGCCGGGCTCGGCGTTGTCGACATTTTAATCGACTCGCTCATGATATATTATGCTGCAGCAATATACCGCCGATTTTTCCTTCTTCTTATCACACACTATATGATATATATTATCCACTTTCTCTCGTCTCGTCACTGCGCATGCGCGTGTAATAACGCGAGAGATTACCCTTTGAAACGGTCGTTGTTGTTTTTTTTTTTTTATCGAAGATTATATACCGATAACAACACACAGCAGGGAGATTAAGTTGTCAGATTTTACGTGCTTCGATTATATGGGCTCGGCTCGATATTGTGGGACTCTATATAGCGTTGGTCATTTCACCGATAAATTATATGATTCACAAAAACGCATACGGACACACCTATCAATGAAGACGAATTTTTATTTATTATATACTATACTAATAATATACATAATGTACACACTATACCGCTCGCGTCGCGCGAATTATAAAGTGTCTCGTAAGCAGTATTATAAACGCGACGCTCTCGATCCGAGCTCCGCTGCACGACTACTAATCAAAAGTCCTCTCGACGACTCCTCCTCGTTGTAACACATATATATACACACAGCGCTACTCTGCACTGACGTAAGTCCCGCCGGAATTTCCTTCGCGGACTAATAATATGCGACGCGAACACATGTGCGAGAAGGGAATCGTTTCCGAATTGAAGGCTTTATTGCAGTATAGCACAGTGATGCGTCGCGAGTGAATTTTTTTTTTTTCGATCAGTGCTGCGCGACGGTTATTTTTGAATGGAGGATCGATCGTAAAAATTGAATTGAAACGTTGGGACGATAAATAATGTATAACGCGCTACTGTCACGTCGGAATTGAAATGTCGACACGGTATAGCTGTAAAAGAACTGTATAGAATAATACACAAACGAATTTCACGCTTTGACAGTAATTGCCTCGAGGAGCAATAAAATTAGCACTCTTATCATTTTACTACCGTTCGCACGACCGCACGTCGTATACATACATGTATATTAATCATCGCTCTCCACGTGACTCTTTTTCCCGGTAAAAAAACACGTATTACGCGCGCGCACACCGGTGAATAAGCCGATGACTTTTCTCAAAAGCTGTTGCTCGTATATGTTATAAACTCGTCATAAAAAACAAAAGGACACAGTATAGCCCATCGGTATTATACATCATGCACTTGAATCGCAGCTCCAAATCGATACATATACAATCCTTGACCCGAGATCGATAGGTATATTACTTCCCCCCAAAAAAAACCACCAACTCCTGAAATAACTCCCGATAAAGCCCCACAACCTCAAAGAGCCAGGGATCACGCACTTCCTTCGTTGTATACGTATGTATGTATTTCAAAAGCTGCACTCGGATTTCCACGAGAGAGAGAGAGAGAGAGAGACCAAACAAAAAAAAGGGTTCCCTTTCGCGCACAGCTCCACCACAACAATATTTTAACCTCAGCACGCACGATTTATACTCTACCTATATACACATTCAATATGTATAATACAATATAATAAATAAATAAATAATATAATACAAGCGCGTCTCAACGAGAGAGCGTCCGCTCGTCGAGGCATTCGGCGTGAAACTAAGTTTAAAAAGCGTTATCGAGTCTTGCGCGCGCGCTCACTTACACACACACACACACACACACACACGTATATATAGTCAAGCAAGAGAGTGTATAGCAAGTATATGTGCAAAGACTTACCGCTGCGAGTCGGCAGGCGTATGTGACGTTGTTGGTGGTGTTGCGCATATCACAGTCGAGATTTTTTTTTTTTCGGTGTCAGGATGCGTATATTTGTGTGGTCGAGAGGTGGCAGCATCCGCAGCAGATCGGCCGCATGTAACCATCAGCAGCAGTAACGTACCGGAAACAGAAGAAGAGGAGCCAGACGGACGAGAGAGAGAGAGTCAAGGACGGACGACGGCAGGATTGTATTTGTGGAAAAGGGGTCGGACGAGATATAGAGTCACTGAATTAGTACAATGTTTGATGGACATATTTGTGTATGTATTTTTTTTTAGATAGATTATATTATATGCTACTTTGTTTATATTGTGCGGAACTCTGTGTGTAAACGTGCGGGGGAGTGTATAATTATAGAAGCGAAAATAAAAGAAGACGCTCAATCGATAATCAATAATAATAATAGAGAGGGAAGTGTATTATAGAGAGCCGTATGTGTATACACGTCGAACGTGTGGAAAATGGCTTATTCGCTCGATTCAAAAGCGCGCTGGCGCGCAAATATCATCGCCCTTTATACCGCTGCTGTATATATATATACGCGTATATAACAGACACTGATGTCTACTTCGCTTACGTGCAGGATTCTGATGTACGAGGATTACGGTCGACACTTCCATTTCACTCGTAAACTCCTCCGTTCAATTCCATTCAGTCTTTCTCTCGCTTTATTTTTTCGCCAACTTTCGTCGTCGCACACAAAACTTGTTTTATTTATACTATAAAATCGACTGTAATAAACGTTTATTATTTTAAACACTGAATTATTTTATGCCCACTTTCTCGCGATACAGCTCGACGACGAGTGTGTGTGTGTGTGTGATGTGCTCCCTTATCGAGGCGTGACTGGAAATTTATCAATTTGCTGTTGTCTCAAGGAGTAATCCGGGTATATAGTATAGGTGGCGGCGATGAGAGAGTGAGAGAGAAAAAAAAAACGACGAGAAGCTGGCAGTGAACCAACAAATTTGTCTTGTGAGGCTTCCACGTATTAAGGAACTCTTGAAAAGGTGGATAATACACGCAATTGGCTTAGCAGTATACGAGGGGAACGAACGCAAATTAATTGAGATAAGTCGATTGTTTTTTGCCGCGCCGGCGGTAACAAATTCGATTAAACGATATAGTGTCCCTCGGTATTCCACACCATAAAAGTGGGAAAAAAGCTATACACGCGTATATATAAACTCTATTAAGAACCGTCTTCTTTAAAATTCCACGCACACTACTGAGATCGAGTCAACGAAAAATCCGCATAAAAATACGGCTCCTATTTCGTATATATAAAATAACGACAAAAGTGACCAGAACGAAAAAATAAAAAAAAAAATACAAAAATTCCTTTTAGGCTCGATCGAACGAACAGCAACTCGCTGAATCAGTGATCCACATTTCGACGCGCGCTTTATTACCGCGTGAGAGTATAGTGTATATATATGGCGCGTATCTCTCTTTGGCGCGATATTCTGGAAAAAAAAAGGTCTGCTGATGTATCGGGCTTGAATTACGTTGGCTTGATTGAATAATATACTGCGATGTTTTTATGATTAAAACGACGATGAAAATTCATTTAAATTTTAAAAAACACTACTCATATATGCGTATAAAAAAACTCTCTCTATAACGACACTAAAACAACAACAACAACAACAACAGCAGCAACCACCCCTCTCTCTCATCTCGCGCGCACCTCACTCAACACACTCGAGTCGAACCGCAGCCGCGCGCTTATACGCACTTGTCAAGCAGAGAGTAAGAGAGTCTGTACTTGTTCGCGTAGGTAAAATATACGCTATACTGAAAAAAAAAGAAAGAGAGAGAAAAAGGGCGACACGAGGGTACACACAGCCGCGAGGTTCGCGTGTCGAATCCAGAAGCTGCACTAACCCAAGCCTTTGCCTGGTGCGCGCTCGCGGTTCTCTTTCTCCTCTCTCTCGTATACACACTCCTCTCTCTCTCTCTCCTCTCTTTCTCGTCGCCATATACGCAACGCACGTATATACGCAACTACGTTGGAGGAGCCCCTAATAACTCGTCACGTACGCGTTTGTGTATACGAGAGCGCGTTCTTTCACGTGCGATTGTCCATCTGTCCGCCTTTAACTTCCGGCTATGTGTGTGTGTGTGTGAGCTTTAAGCTTGCGGGCGTTCGCTTGACTATACTTATATGCGCGGTTATAAAGAAAGAGAGAGAGAGAGAGACCTTTTTCGCGATGTGTTATATATGTGTCTCGTCGCGGTTTAGATATTCCCTCAGTGAGCCTCGATGTATATACATAATTCAGCTGTCAATCTACTGCGCTGAGGTTAAATAATACTCTCTCCGCGCAAGCTTGGACAATGATGGAGCTTTGAAAAAAAAAAATGTATCTTGGTATATAACAGTGCGTCGTGTGTATACTTGTTTCTCAAACGGTATATATATAATAATGCCTTCCTGTTATTGTCGTCGGAGGCCTATATTGCCCCTTTCGGTCACGTGCTCTCTAATATGCCAAATCGTTTTAATCGAATTCAAACGCAGCCGCTCGTGCAGACGACTAATATATACATATACACACAAGTGTCGACGTGTATAATAATATAAATATAAAACGCTCATTTTCGTGTCGCACACTTCTAGAGTGTCTCGCGAGAGCGCGCATTCTGATGCTACTGCTGCTGACCTTAGCCCTCATTTCGCTCTGCGCACGTCTGATGTGTGTGTGTGTGGCGGTAAACAAGACGTGCTTATAATATGTGCGCGCGTTGACCGAACGGTTAATATTTCGTTTGTGCGGTGACGTTTCGAAAAGGGGGAGACTGATGAGAGTACACTCGATGCTCAATTTTTTTTTATCCTGTATAATGTAGTATATATACCTTTGAAAAGTCTATAAACATACAATTAAGAATACACCGCTCACTTTGTATATAGATATAGAAGCTCTTGTTCGAAAATCACGCACAAAATGACGGCGGCGATAAAAAAAAAAGCTCTCTTGGAAAAAATATATAAAGCTCTGGCGAGCGCGTTTACGACTCGCCGTGTGAAAAATCGTTAACAACGTACGCCGTGTGGACGAAAGAAAATTTTACCGCACCGTCGTTATATATACCAACGAGCCGCAATTTTCCCCTGGCATACCACAGAATAACCGACAACACACATACACTATATATATATGCATGATCGAGTAGATGCCTCTCGTAAAACACGCCGCGCGTCGTATACTTGTATATACTTATACATATACGTATACACAATGGCTCGCATTGAACTCTGCGCTATGCTCCGAATATAATAAAGCCTTATATACTCGAGAGAGGGGGAAGATCGTCGCTGCAAACGCTCGCCGGAATTCGGATTCTCCACTGCAGCATCAGCGCATATCGCCGGAGAGATCTCTCGGTATTGTCAATGTTGTGTGTGTGTATATATATGTATACTATAGGCAAGAGCAGCAGTATATAGCATCGGTTTCATTCAATTGCCGCCTATTTGGCGCATTGTTTTCGCGAGTGGTCGTTGAACTCGACTGATCGAGTGCTCACGTTGTCATATGTCTCTGGTGTGTATGTGTTTTATATATACCTATATACATATACATATTGTACGAACGTAAGTGATGGAAGAGGAGGAGGAGGAGGAGGAGGAGGAGGAGGCTCGTATTGCCGATGGATAATCGGATGATTGCGCGAACGAGGAAGAGATTGTCTGCTGCTGCATATACGAGAACGACGATTATTCGTTTCGTTTGACGAGATACGCGCGCGCCGGCTTGAGCATCAGGGCTTTCGAGAATGCAATTATTAATTGAACTCTGATCGAGCTTGATTCGAAGCAACGGATTGATGTGTGGTATTCGACGAAGCTTGATTTAGAGCGGAATGTTATGTGCTATAGAATATTAGCGCGCCAAAATTCAAATGTTAAATGTTATATTTGTGTTGAAGAGAATAAAAAGAAAATTATTGTATATACTGCAATTCCAGCGCAAGATAATAGAACCGTATATATAAGTCGCAAAGTGACATCGCCGAGCCGTGTAGGTTAAAAATCTAGAGTTACCCGCACAACGGAGCACAGCTGCTAGCGACACACGGCACACAAAAAACAAAACCTCGAGTGTGAAAACATACCCTCTTGGCCTACTAATTAAACTGTATGTACACACACTCACACACATTATACATATATACCAGCATGACGCGTATATCACGTTCCTTTCTACTGTATTACACATTGACACGCGGTATAATCTGCGGTATATAAAATTGCCGAGGTGAGCACAATTAATTTATACCTCCGCAAATCTACGACTATATCTATATTTGATCCTGA
>UCQR01004304.1:0-10378 GCA_900474235.1 Cecidostiba semifascia
AGGTGTATCCGTCCCCTTAAGTCAAAATTGATAAAAGTTTGCAATTGAGAACGTTCTTATCGATAAATCAATATTAGTCAAAAGTGTTGCTATAAAAATACAACGAATTTTACGTGTAGAATGAAAAAAGTATATAGTTAAAACAAAACGTACCTGTAAATTTATTCCACAAGTGATCAATTTTGATTTCGAGTATCGACGAATCAACAGGCACAAGAAAAAACGATTCAACGTTATTCTTGAAACTGACTCACAGGAAATCTGCTTGAAAAATCTCGCTTCTTATACCCTCAGCTTTGAAAATAAATTCTAAAAAGCTTCATAGTTTAATAAACATGTGATATTCGATGATAAAGATATGAGCATCTACAAAAATATCCGCAAGGGATTTTGTGTTTGTCTTAAGAGTCTGCAGACAATTCGGAACGTTCGAAAACTAAGAACAGAAAAGTGGTATTTTGAAGTTTTTAAACGTAGAAATTTGATTATTAGTATAATTGATTAAAAAAATACTGTCAATCACAAGAATATCATTCCGAATGTCAGTCAAAGTACAGTTATAAATACATATTAAAGAATTCACGTATAGGCGCACCGCTTGCCGGTCAGAAGCTGACTGACGCTTAGGTTAGGCTGACCCTTGGGCTTTCCAATGCCGACGCCTGCATATGGCGGCACAGTGTTACAATTTCTTCGGCTGCCCCCTCTCTAACACTTTATACCTGTGAGCATAGGCCCACGCGTATTGGGTCGATCTTCCCGCCGTTCGGTGTCTTAGCCTCACAGGCCTGCGTTCGAGAAAACGGAAAATTCCGTTATATCTTATCCGAAATAGCATGCAAAATTTTGGGCGTCCATCAATTACATCCTTCCTAAAAAATGCATAGCACCATGTTGTAACACTTCTATTAGGTCTCTGATTATAGCTGTTAGTTTTCGCGCGCGATCTGTACGAATGCATTGAATTTCTAACCTCAAAAAGTGAACTTCTGAATTATATAGAATAGTGTTTTTTGATACATATGAATTCCTACTTAACAACCTTGAAAAGTATAAATTGAGGGAAAATGACAATATAAACGCGCGAAGCAAGCAAATACATCAGTAACAATTTGAATTATACGCAATAGGATTTCAGCGTTCACTAGATATATGTGAGTAGGTTAGAATATCTTTACTTAAATATGTATATATGAATATATATTTATTATTGAACAATGTAATAACCATTAATTTATTGTAAAATGTAGTGCCTCTATAGATCTGCTTTGTGCGTTGGCTTCCGTCCGTGTCTGTGCTGATACTGACGTGCTGCTGCGTTGATGGGGAGTTGTAGTCCGGTAGGAGTGTCATAAAGTCCAGGTATATCAAGACATCCGTTTATTGGGTCCGAAAATCAGATGTAGTGTCTGTGTGCACTGTATGTGCAAGTGTCTGTCTAGAGTGTACACATTATTGCGGCGTATTTAAATAAACATTCAATAAACATTTAGAAAAACTAAAAGTCTGATTGCCATTTGCCTTCGTTAGAATGATTTATTGAACTTAACACTACAGCGCTACAGACTTGGTTTTGCATTGCAAGCTTTTTATTTAAAATAGCTATGTTTAATAGAAAAACAGTGTTTTTAGCTCCGACTTAAAATTTAAAATATATAACTACACCTCTACATTTTGATTTTACCAAACTGACGAAGACGCATATATTAATATAGCACCTTATACGCGTTCATGATAAATACAATTCAAACTTAGTCTAATCTTTTCTCTCCCGTGTAAATAATTATATTTCATAACAACTTCGAAACTCTTCATTGTAATCAAAAGCCATTCCTTATTATCATCCTCTCACTGCCTACAATCTTACCCGATTCCCACAGCGTCTCATTGTCATCAAATTCAATAAATTAAGCCGTATGTGTAACTCAACTATATATCAGGCGAACACGAGAAGACACGCGTACTGCGCTGCAAATGATCCGCGACAATCATGTTTCAAGTCCGCGCATGGAGAGAACAAAGGCTTCGCGAGACAAGACAAGAAGCACAGCAGCAGTAGTAGACGACGTCGCGGTGCAAACTGCAGAATGCAGTTGCACCACTATATAGTTTGGCTTTCCTGCGCGCGCGTGTCTCTCACTTTTGAACCCTCTGCTCTCGACTACCTGCCACGCACCTTGGCCCTCGATTCTAGACTGCTGCGCGAAGTCTCGTCCAACTTTGCCAAGTGTAAACGGAGAGAGATGCTTCAAGCTCCTTTCATTCTTCCTCTTGCTCCATTTCACGTCTAGTGCGCTCACTTTCTCGCTGTGCATGTGATGCATTCATGTCCTCGGAGAGAGACTATATGGGCTACTTCTGCATCAGGCTTCTATTTCTTCGTGCTCTCGATCTATCTTCTTCTTTTTTTTTTCGACGAGGTGTTGACTTTTATTTGCGTATATACCGAGAGTGTCAGTTTACGGATATTATTTGCCGATAATATACCTACTAAAATAAAAATTTTCATGTATATAACGAAACTTTGATATTCAGGATTCCGCGAAAAATGTTGAGTGCTAAGATGCAAAACGCTTCTAATTGAGCTTTTCCCTTTTTACTTAAGTGCCAAAACTTGAAGATCACAGGAACGTATACTCGTGATGATGCGATCTTCATGAAAGCGTAAATGGCTCTTCACAAGAATACGTCAACTGGGGGTACGTGCAAATGGTCTGCACGTGTGCATAGAAGATCGTTAGCTTTAATTATCTAATTATACCGCAGCTTTTATTCGCTTAGGATTAAGATTCTATTAAACATGTTTGGAAAGCAGTGAGATGGAAATTTTCGTTTCGATGCAGACGTAAAAATATAAATGTATAATTTGAATGAAATGAAAAAACGTGATAAAATTACTTTTAAATAACGTGCCTCGGATAAAATATTGAAGATACTGTTAATATAGTACTCAATAGCGCGAGAGCCATATCTGTAGAAGTAGAAAAAGGCGCAAAGCAACTTCCCATTAACGTCGAATTGCCGGTCACGTTCTTAAACTGAACGATAATGGTATCGACATACCCCGTATAACTGCATTTAATACTCGATGAGAGAACCATGTAAAAAAAGGCGAAGAAAGTGATGTATAAGCAACGTCCAATTGAGGCATAATTGTGACTAGGTTAAATAAAAAAACTGGCTATTTTCTTGCTATTAAAATTATATTGCACTTTTGAAAAGCGAAATAACTCTCTTGCTACATTACTGTCAGTATGGCTTCATTTCTTCTGCATTCGAATGCATCACTAATGTATACGTATACGTTGAAAACATTGAAAATAGGTATAGCATCCTTCTGACATCGTTACATAATAAACTCAAATTAATTTTAGAGTATATCGATCACGATCTAATTATTCTCACAACATGTTCTCATTATCCAACACGACGTCTTTCCGATTACTTCATTTCACTATTCGTGCTCAAGATATAAGCCCTAATTTCCAAAATAACTTTTTGAAAAATCGAGTCAAACTCCTCAAACCAAAACGTATATACCCTACCGCCTCGCAAAACATAGAGCAAACAATCAACAACGACTCCCTTCTTCCACTACAATATTTACCCAAGGCAGAGACTCGTGCGAGTGCAAGTCAAGCCTCGACGCCTCGTCTCTCCCGGAAGTGCATATATGTGCGCTCGTACGCACGCGGTGCACTAATGTCAAAGCCGCTGCCGCCGCCACCGACAGATAGAACTCTCTCTCTCTCCCTCTCTCTCAGCTCTTATAACGATGATACTGCTAGAGAGAGAGAGAGAGAGAGAGAGAGAGAGGCAGGCAGGCAGGCAGAAATACAGCATATATAGCATCGCGCAAGCTTTCTCTCTCTCCACCAGCTCCAGCTTCGCGTATAGAGATGAGCAGAGAGTAGTAGTGGTGGGGGGAGGTGGTGTGCGCGCGGGGGTTGTCGGAGCGCAGCCGCCGAGTAGGGGTCGCGGTGCGCTCAGTCTGACCCGCACGGCCGTACCCACTGCTTCGCAGCCAAGCCGCGCAAGTAGTAACGGTCGCGCGAGACCACGTTTTCCCGCGAGTCTCGAGGCACTGAAAGCTCTTACTCCGAGTGCAAGCTCGTCTATATATCGCGCAGTGTGAATAAGTGTATTGTATATAATAAGAGAGGAGAGGAGATGTTGACAGCAACGTCAGAGTAGCTGCCTAGAACTACATCAAGCTCTCCGGTGCTATCTTTCCGTTGATATTTACTGGTAAAAAGAAAAAAAAAGCTCGAGCATTATAAAAGCTCGCGGCTACATTGGCGACGCCTTGCCGGGCCGAACTGCGAGGCGCGCGAGCTGCGGCCGTCGCCGGCGCCGCGGACGTCGGCCTGCTGCAGCCGGCAGAACAGTGAGTGGCCGAAGGGCCCGTGGCGGCCGCGAGGCCGCCGTCCTCGCTGCAGCAGCTGCAGCTGCTGTTGTTAGGATGGACGTGGTCGGAGAGGAGGAGCCGATGACTGTCCAGACTGACGGTGGTATGTCCGGCCAGCAGCAGCAGCAGCAACACGCGGCCAATTCCCATCAGCAGGCGCACGGCTACGCCGGCTACGGCAAGCACGGTATGTGTCGGATACAAGGTCTGTGCTACTGATATGCTTTATCATTGATTGATTGTGTGTATTGAGTTGTTTTCACGTCTGTGTATAGCTTGGATTTGGAGCTTTGGTGTTTGAGGAGTGTAGGGATCGATTGTACGGTGATGGTTGTATTATGATTTCGTTTGGAGGGGAGGAGCTTTTCTTTTACATTCAAGCAAAAAAATATATGTCAAATGTTAAATTATAGTGTTGAATCAATTTGAAATTTTGTAATAGTTGATGTAACGTTTTTTTATTCAAAATATTTTAGAGCCTCTGTCGTCGAAGATTTTTTTTCGAATCGTACCAGCTTTGCAACTGATTGATCAGTAAATAAGCAGACGTATTTATTTAGGAAATTATGTAGATAATCTTGTTATATAGCAGCACACTCACAATACGTATCAAGCCATAGATACATATCGATGAGGAACATAAATTGTGTATATAGCCCGTTGCGGATTCGTGAAATAGCAGAATCCAGATTCGGGCTTTGTTGACAAAAAAAGTGAATTTTTTTACCTTTTCAGCGTAATTTTTTGCATTTTTCCGAGAATACACACGAAAACGAATATGAACAAGAAAGAATATAGTACAATAGTTTTCGACGCACTGCTGCCATTTTAAGGCCTATAGCGATAGCTTATTTTACAGCGAAATGTTTCCCTATTTCTATATAAGCAGTTTCCAAACTAATAATTACTGCAACATAATAACAGTGGAAAGTTAAATTTAGTCGAAAATTCTGTCGGCAGAGTTGCGATGTTAACAGTACAAAATTTCCAAAGTTTTATTCGAAACAAAGTGAAATATAATCTAAAATTTTAAATCCAGCGAGACTCTTTCAAGCTTATTTTGTAAACTACCACCTTGATTTCAATATCACGTGCAATGCTATGATTTTATTGAGACGAGATAAGCTTAGCGTCCCTGCGCTAATTCTATTTCTATGCGTTTCCCTCTACTCTGCTGAGCTTGGAGCTTTACCATATACTCCTCTTCCGAAAGGTATACCAATATAGAAGTTGAATCTGCATAATTTTGTATTCATTAGAATATTTTGATACTGTTCTCGTTCTCCATATGGTATCAAGAATTTAAGATATCTTGATTTTCTCTCGATTTTAGATTGAAAAAATGTTGAATAATAATAGTACGTAAAATAAATTTATTTAAAAACATCATAGTCTGAAAAATCAGACTAATTATGTATTTATAATACAATAAATATATTTTTCTAAAGAACAACGACCATTTATTTTTCACGAACTCAAATAAGGTTCCTACGCGACTCTATTTGTATCCGGAATAATGCTGTTTTCCCGCAGCTTGCAAAAATACGCCGCACTTGCGCGAAAAACAACCGAAAAAGAATAAAACGCTGACCAGCATTAAGAGATGCAGAGTTCGGTCCAGCAACAGTGCTCGCAAAATTAGAATACTTTGTTTTTATTTGTACAGTGGGTGGATTCAAAATTGGACTTTGTACCGAATACATTTATGCAAACATGGGAATTAAAGTTGTTTGCTTGATTTCGTTGTGATTCTGATAAATACTGCTTTTGTATACTGCAAATGCCTAAAAATCCTAAAATGAAAAATAATAAATTCAGTTATCATTACAATTTTGTAAAATAAAAAAAAAATAAACTCGGTCAATCACCATTTTTCGCGTATGTTTCACTAAGCTTAATAATTTGTTTGCTAATTATCGAATACTTCAACTACAAAAGCAGTATATTAGTTATTACTTACAAAATTATGTACTTATACAGATATACGGGAATGCACATGAGTGTACAGATATACACTCATTTGCATTCCCGTAACTCGATTACAGCGAAATTCATTTTTCGCCCTCTTCGAAGCTCGTCGCGGAACATAAGTGATAACATGATTTAGAGTGCATTCTACGTATAAAGCAATATTCGATTGCTTTGCAAGCCTCGGATTATATGCTCAGTGGGTCGACCGTTTTTATCGTTCTTTATGAGGCTTGTTCGCGTCCTTCTACTGTTTTTCCTTTTATTTTTCGGTTGGAACAGTTTTAACGCTTCTCTGGCTGGTACAGTACATGTATCATACCTGCGCTTGTGTTTAATCTTCTATGTATGTGTAATGACTGCAGAAGTTTTAGTCGCATACTTAACGTATTTATCGGCTTAGTCGTAAAGTCCCAATACAAAGTTTAACGAAAGCAATGGAGTTTTTTAATTTAAATATTTACTCCGCCTTGCAGGAGTGAAAGAGATTAATTTGTAAGCAACGCTTTCAGATGGTACGTTACATAAACATATTCAAGTGTAAATATCGCATGTTATCGTCGAAAGACCTGAATTATTCACGTTTTTTCTTAAATAGTCATTATTTACTTTGAAAATCAACAGTTATAATAGGGTGTCATTCGAAAATATTAATAATAATATAAAACGTTATTATATTGTCGTTTTGCTTTTAGAAGAAGAAAATGTTGAGATTCTTTGCATATGAATGGTGAAAGGGAATACATTTCTGTGACAGTACCAATCGCTGCGTTTGTCAGCAAGTATTTTGCGACTCTCCAAATAACCTTTCGCATTCTGAAATATGCTCTAGTGAATATTTATGTGTGTACTTTTGACTAGGAACCCGTTTGCATAGCCGTCGGGAAACATTCTCAGCAGTTTCCCAATAGAACTGCTGGTTATTTATATATTGACAATTTTTGTATACAAATAGAGAAATAACGAAAATGATTTTAATTTATTCCTAATAAATTTTACTTGGAATAATAATTTTACTTCGAATAATGATTTTAATTTATTGCTAATAAATTTTACTTGAACGTCAATTACAATTTCTTTCGTATTTTTGAACTACATTTTTTTGCTCCTTAAAGCCCATCTCCTTTAATAGTATACCATTCTAAAGTGTCAGCATCGCGACTTCAAGATTCGAAGAAGCAGAAAAGTGGAATTTTAAGAAATTGAATTTTCATGTTTTTTAATGCATAATGTATTTTTCCTCAATATTTGAATGTATAATGTTATCAAACAAATAAAACCGTTTGAAAGAAGAACACTTATAATGCTTCTTGAGGAGAATCTCGCCGAGTCAGCCTTATTCTTTCAAGTTCTCAGCGGTTCCTTTAAATATGCATCCGTTGGTTTAAAATCACAATAAGAATAAAATCGGGAGTCATACTTGAACTTTTTTCAATTAATAAATTAGGCATACGCGTATACGTATAGTTAAATTATTTTAAATAAGAATAAAGGTAGTCTCAAAATTTTGCTTTATTAAACAAATCAATAAAACGACAATAAACCAGTTTGATAGAACACACGCGTCTGCGTCAACAAGCGCGAGCGCAATGGAGCCAATAAAATAATCCTAGGCATAATTAAAGACGACGCTCAACGCAGTCCCTTTTGACAATCTTTCGCCGCCGTCTTGGCTTATGCGCAACGAGAGAGGAGAGCGCGTCCAGTAAATTCTGCGTTTAATTAAGATGGTCTATGAATAAACGCGTAGTTTATCAAATGTTTAACGCTGGATATTTTGGCAAATAAACGGCCGCGCGCTTGATTTGAGGCAAAGGGGCGCGAAATTTACGAGCGGCAATAATTGTCAACGACGATCGAATGCTTATTTAGAATACATGCAAAAATGATTTGTACAAAGTACCGGGAAATTCATGGGACGCCGGGAATAAATCGGCCTTTTTGAGTGTCTTTTAAGAGCAGCCGCAGAGAGAGCAGCGCGTATATTTATATTGAATTTTGGAACTATAATAAATCTCTGTTAATAGGTCGTTTCATTTTGATTAATATATAATCATCATCGAATTAGCGATTTTAATGTACAATATAAATCATTATACTTTTGTTCTATAAAATAGAGTATAATCAGCTACACAATAGGAAAGTACTAACGCCATATATACTGAAAAACGTATACACTACCTGTTACACACAGTATCCTATGTACATATACATCACATCCGTACATAAATACATCATCTATAGCGCGGCCGCGAAAACAGTTAATTAGCCCTTTAATCACGTAGACAAGCTCGGCGAAAAACTCCCTCCCACATTTAGCCAGTGTGGAATATAACGGTATACATACAACCGCACGATCGTCGCAAATACTCCCTCGCTCGCGTACCGCCACTGCAGATATATTAGCCAGCACACACATACACACAGAGGACACAGCTATATACTCGGGTCGTTTTCACCGTTGAGCTATAGTGGGAATCGAAAGTACCGGCGGCGTGTGTGCGTCCGTATGACAAAAAGAGGGCGGGTTGTAGTTGCGCAAGGAGGATTTAGTGCTTTAATAAAGCTCCCGAACTTGGATACAGGACGATAATTCTTTTCTCTCCGCCCGACAACTATGCGCGTATTCGGCCCTTCTCTCTCTCGCGCGCGAATTACACAGCTCTTTTTTCTGCCAGCTCTATACTGGGCGACGAGAGCGATCTCGCAAATTAAAGTGCAATTAATAATTCTTTTCAACTCCCGTTTTCCGCCGGTACTCGCGTGCGAGTATTATACAGCTAGCACACGATGCACCCGGGATTAATTTGCAGATGCTGCTACTCCACTTTTCTTCTGTCTGTGTGGGTGGGAGCAGGGTGTTTTTTTTTTGGACGAGCTCTCGCGAGCTCTTACTCCTGATTTATCGAAGGATTTGCGTCGCGTTACACCAGCGCGCTGTGCCGTGTCGTCTTTAATCCTCTCTCGGCGGCCCTGTTTTTCGACGCTAAATGTACATACTTAAGAGCGAGGTGTGTACATTACGGTGCTTGACACTTCGGTCTTTTCTTTTTTTATATTCAATACTTTAATACTTTGAGACGTTTTTTTTCTCTCGGTAAGACCTGGTCATGATATATTTTTTTTATGAGCAAACTGTGAGAGGAGTGAAGTGATTCCTTGCTTTGCTTTTCTGTTTTATAGTGGGCCGCGAGCGTTTTTATTTTGAACGGTAGGTTATACGAATCAACGATTAATTACTCTCTGAGATGGTGTTCCGCGTTAATGAGTTTTAAAGATTTTGTATAAAACTGAAAGCTTCAGGGCTGTGTTATGTATCCTCATTAAAAATTGTAATACTCATTGCTTTAGGGGATTATAATTATGGAGAAATGCAAAGCGTAATTTTAAACGCTCGTTAACGTTCTTTATTCTCCGTCTCTTTTGATGAATATCAATTATTAGCTTTATAAAGTAAATCTCAGTTTTTTTTTCATATATTAAAATTATATTTTAAAAGATATAAATAATTCCACTATAGATCTAAACTAAAACAATAAACTAAATATTATAATAGAGTATATAATTTCCGAATAAATTTCCTCTCATCTCCGAAAGTAAATTGATTCTCACCCTCACAGCTCTCCTGATTATCAAAACTAAACGTTTCGAGTTACCCGACGTTATATTATATCGGTGTACAGCCGTGTGTGCTGCCTCGGTCAGTACTAGGCTCAATTAATCTGTCAGTCCTTCTAGATTTCGCTCTCTCTCTCTATGCGCGTCATTCACATGCACGGGCACATACTCGCGTGTGACGACCCCAAGAAAGGGAGAAACCGAGCCAAGACGACGCGCACGTGTGCTTTTCCAAAACGTATATCGCTTTGATTACGCCATTCAAGAAATCTTGGAATCGCTAGTCTCTGTATTATGAAGCAGGAGCTTTTCCGAGACGTGATATATGATGGAATGAAATATATATTTGAAAAAAAAAACAATCGAGTTTAAGTAAAGTTTTCA
>UCQR01004308.1:0-11301 GCA_900474235.1 Cecidostiba semifascia
GTCTATTACATTCCGTACACGATGTCCATACGCGCTTAATAATCCAAATATATACGAAAGAAACACTTGAAATCACTCGGAGAAGTGAGAAGAAAAACGCTATACTGGTATATAGAAGTGGATGAGGAAGAGGAGGAGGATGACGAAGAAGCCACCGCGGCGTCGCGCGTCGGCAGTATAGCGACGCAAAGTTCGGGGCGAGAGAGTATAGCGCTGCTGCTGGGCCGTCTCCCTCTGGAATATTAATATGACGCGAAATATTATAAGCCACGACAGCCGACGCCCTGGGAATACTAAATATTATCCGGCGAGGACGCGGCCCCTGGAGGTGCCGAGCGAGCATCGTTTTGGTCGTCGAGTTCGCGGCTGCTGCTGCTGCTGCTGCACCGGAGACGACGTCTCACCGACGACGACGACGACGATGCTAATTTATGGAAAAATGTGAGCTACTGAACTTTTTTTCCGAAATTGTTTAGTTGTATAGTTAGGATGTTTAATCTCGTAACACGGTGGATTTTGTACAAGTTCTTCGTCGGGACAAAATCATATTTACGTCACACAACGTAAAAAAAAAAACTGCATCGATCTCCAGCAAAATCCCGATAAGCAGCTTTCCTCATAGCGCCTCGTACAAATATACATACACCTTCTTCCCCCCACTCCAGGCCTATTTTGAATTCAGATGCACTCGGCGAGTGAGAGCATATTTATGGGATATTTTCGTGCGATCAACCGATGAGAATGTCGAACAGAGCCGCCGACGCCGCCGCGACTTCTTCCAAGACATATAGAGAAGAGGCTGCTCCCTTATCTCACAATCCGTGAATTCCTCGACTGCTACTGCTGCTGCTATACTACTGCTACTGCATTTCCCGTGGGATCCTTAAGTAAACAAAAATATATATGCGTGGATACGTACGTGTACGTGTTCCCGTTCCGTCATTCTCTTTGAATCGCGAATGCCGGGGGTTTTATCTCCAGGATAGAAATTCGCTCTTTCTCCTCCGCGCGATGCTGCTCACTGGTCCAGAAAAAAGGAGGACTTCTTTCTCTCTCTCTTTTCTGGCTCTTCTATCTCTCGCTCTTTCTCTCCGCGAGAGTTGAGTCCGCGCGAAAGAGAGAAAGAGAGAGAGAGAGAGAGGGAGAGAGGAGACGTTTACAAGATTCACGGAATTCCCTCAGACTTTTATTGAATTTTAAATCCTTCGATGTTTTGCGAGTTTTCTGCCGCCGCCGCCGCTTCTTTTCAGGCGGCGCCGCCGCCGCTGCTGCGTCGTCTTGCGCGCTTTGTTTTTTGGATTTGCGCTTACTTGCTGCTCTCTATTTCTCTCGGGGTATACAGAGCTACGGTGCTTTTTCGCACTCGAGTGTATACGCGCGCGCCTCTGCTTTTTGGTAAAACTCGCGATTGCAGTTCGGCTTGAATTCGGCGCGTTCTTTGAATATATACGTGCTTCCGGGTACGAGTTCTTGTAAATCCTCTAAAAAAATTAAGAGCTAGTATATCTTTGTTAGTTTTTTTTTAACAGCAAATTAACTGTACCTCTTGCAATAACAATAACAACAATATAATTATCTTTTAAACCACGTTTCAAAAAAAAAGCAATTTTTTTTAATCGCGGCATGTTCTCGTACAAACCACTAACTCCTCCTCACACGAGCAATGTACAGCGATGCACGCGAGCCTTACAGCACAGACAGCACATAGGAACTCGCGCAATTGGCGTAGTTTACACTGATTAAAAAGTACAGCGCCGCGACCAGCCTGCAATCGTCCTTCTCCTCCTACCCTCTGAACGTTCTCCCTTTGCTTCTACAACATCCCTGTGCAACAGCAGCGCGTAAGCTCGTAACTCGAATTATCGAGGTGTTTCCTACTCTCGGAGAAAAGCCGCGCGCAGTAGGTGAATCGTTCTCGGCGATAACGTTCGCCTCTGTGCTGTGGGTGTATATATGTATATACACGTGTACGTGTATGTCCAGAGCCAGCAGCGCAACGTTTTATTGGACAAGCCAGAGCGACTTAACAGCTCGTTTTCTTTGATGCCCGATGTAAAAGTCTCCTTATATCTATACTACTACTACAATTCCTTGCTAGACACGTGTATACAGTGTAGTCGTATGTATCAGGCTTTACCCGGTGTATTGAATAATCTTGACGCTCATCGTATATACAAACCTGGCACTGTATTCTCATCGGGAGCTTGTTTTCTTGACCTGAAAAGTTATTTTACGACGCAGACGCATATATATGACCAGATATGCGAGGGCTTAGCGTATGCTGATCGGGCGATCTACGAGAGAGAAAGAGAGAAGAGGACGATTTGCATGGATATATGTGTCGACAGTAGTTTTCTCGCTGAATCGCTATACACTTTTATCCTTCGCTTTTTGTATAGCTGCACTTTAGCGATAAACGCTCACGGTCTTTTAAAAATTTACGTTTCGGCGAATTTTTAATTGCTATTTCAATAATCCGCCGAGGCAAATTGATAAAACTTACACAGAGGGAGATAGACTCGAGAGTGCCTCGACGGACACGAGAAAAAAAAAACGCGCGCGCTTGCGGGGGGCAATCGGAACCCCTGCAAAAATTTAATTAAAAACTTATAACTCTCGGGCAAATCTCGAAAAGGCGCGACGCGTAATTGCAATACAGCGAGAGAGAAAGAGAAAGCCACTCTCTCAACTTTCCGACGCTATACTGCTAATTGGCCGCGTCCACTCGTCGCCGGCCGATGACAAAAAGCGAGTCGAGAGCCGGGGCGACTTGAGAAATCGCCACAACTGTTTATTAGCACGCGAAACCCTTCACGTGTATTTTATACATATACTATATACACGCAGGTCGGGGAGAGTAATTAAAATTTTTCAAACTGCGCGGAATCGATGCAGGCAGAGTTTGCAGCTAAGTTATCGCGACGCTGGCGGAGAGCTGCTTCCTAAAATTAATTACGCCTCGAAACTGTCTTAATTAAAAATGTGTCTCCGTTGCGATAGTAGCGGAAGGTTGACGCTGTATATATACTGGACTATACTCTCTTCTCTGGGTGTATTATCCGTCGCGCTATCATCAGGGGGGTAGATAAAAAAAGTGGACGCGGACTTTTTGTTTATCGAGGACACGTGTTGCTCGGAGGGCGGCCCTCGTGTAACGAAGGAGTGTATGTAGAACACGAAGATTTTCCATTGCGTGCTATTGCTGAAATTTTATTTTCGTTGTCGTAAAATATATTAGGACTATAAATTAAAATTAGCAGGAAAAACGAGCGTTTCAAGGTATACATTTGTTTTCCTTAATCTCGAATTTATCGAAGAAACTTCTGCGAAACTTTGCGAGTTCCTTCGCTTTGCAAAGGCTATAGCTACACGGACTCTCTCTCTCTCTCTTTTGCTGAAAAATTATTTTCTTAACGTAGCGAACGAGCTAAAAATAAAAAGGTCGCGATATCTGGCATCACTTCACCCCTCTCTCCCTCAATCCAGTCCGCCATATTTTTCTCGCTCGCGCTTATATTATTTACGCGGCTCTCCATCGCGTGCATCCCTCGGATTATATTTGTGTATATCTATATATAGGCACACGCGCGCGCGCGCGTGTATGTGTAGGAGGGCGGCGACACCCTTATTACCTTCGAGTCGAGCATAAGCGTGCGCCATGAATATTATGTCATTATGCAATCTTGACGAGCGCGCAAAGCCGTGCGCGACCAGCCAACCTTAGCTTTAACTTCGACCGTCTGCTGTGCTACGTCGTTTACCTCTCCTTTGCCGTGTATATACCGAATAGGCTTTGAGAAATAACCTTTGGTATGGTAGTAGTAGTACAGCGGATTTTTTAAAAATTTTTAGTGTGCATTTGATTTGAATGTTGTTATATGTACGCGATGCTTTCCGGGAAGCTTTTTGCAAAGGTTTTATTAAATTTTAAAGAACATCCTGAAATATTCTATTGGTATTTTTTAAATAAACAATGCTCCCTTATTGGACGGGATGTGAATTTTTTTGCGGAGGGTTTTCTACGAACGAAACATGCAGCGAACGTTATTTTTCTATACTAACAAGCACAACCCCCGGGCTTTATTATTTTTTTTTTTACTCGATAAATCTCGAATTTCATGTAGGTATGTACGTATGCGAAACAAAAAATATATACTATACACATCAGTAAAATCTCAAAATTTCGCTCTACCGCTGTTCTTTTCCCATTATTATTTTTCGACATGAAGCCCTACTGCAACATTCGCAAAACCAGCATTAAACTTCCAGCGCGGCGAGCGATGTGTGCGCGTATACGTGGTATATACATTTCATGCCGGTAATTCTACCCCTTTATTCACTTTAACAATGGAATTTCGACGTGCTCACGAAAAATATATATATTGATTCGCTTCGATGAAACGCGAGCAGCGTGGACTCGTTGAAAACAAGTGACGTTTTTGAAAGCTCGGCGGCGCGCTCTCTTGAAATGGGCAAAATTTAGCAGCACTTTAATGTCGACCGATGCGAGCACATTGTGTGATTTTCTGCGCTCAAAATGATGTTTGCAGTGTATTAAATTCGTCCGGTGCCTTTTTTTGTGACCATGTTTATAGAGTGTCGCCGGATTTTTAGGTATAACGATGGAATATGCGCATGTTCTTCGTAATTGATTATTATTAAATGTAAATATCGACACGACATCTGTACAGCTATTTCACTTGAAATTACTTTTCTCTTCAATATTCGAAAATTCCGTGAAAATACTTGCTTTTGTAATTAAATAAGGTAGAAATGTGCGTGTGCCCGCGCGCAGATTATTATCTGACATTCGTGAATAGAATGCAGGGAATGAAATGATTAAAATTGCTCAACGGATTAACAAAATTTTACCATATATTTTCTCAACGTTCATTTAATTTAAATTCAATTTCAATACTGCGATCAAGCATTCCGACCGACGTGCTTCGATGAAACCGCATATTATAACGTTTTTGTGATAAGCCGCCTGATATTTCTTATCGAGAAGCATTCGATATTTGTGGTTTGCTGTTTACACGATCAATCATAAATAATAACAAAAGAAAAACTTTTTCTAAAATCGAACGTAACCCATCGTTTCAACAACTCAATTTCTGCATCCAGTACACGCGACTCGCCTCGCCCATTCGACTATAATAACAACTGGCGAACTCACGACCACACACCTACACCAAAGATTTCTCGCCGTCGGCTCGACGTTTCCGGTCTACTACGCGAGTGCCGCGTCATTATTTTCGCCCTAAACGCCGCTCTTAGAGGTGTCGCTGCACGCGAAAACCTAGAAATTCTTTTTCTCCCAAGCGATAAGTGGCGCTTATTATCGTTCTCACCACTATTTTTTTTCTTTCGCTATATAACTCGAGATTATTACACGCCGGTGTAATATTACTTCGATGTTTTATAATTCTTTGATTCGAGCAGCGCGTCGCAGATTATACATAGCACGATCACTGATGGCAATCGTATACGCACATAGGAAATAGAAAGCCGTACACGTATAATATTATTTTTTCTTACGACAAAATCTAAAAAATATTCAGTTCGACTCTGAAGCGCCCATTTTAATCTACTCAACAAAATGTAAAAATAAAAAAAAAACCACAAAAACCCATTCAACTACAAGCTGCCAATTTTCTCTCTCACAGCATCAGTATTATACTCTCCTCCCCTGCTTCTATAGCCTGACGTTTGAGGTTTTCCTCCGTCTACATCGAGGGAGTCGCGCAGGTGGCAGATAGCGCGCGCGCGGATTTGCCTCTCTTTCCAAGACAGCGACCGCAGCTAAGGGAGCGTACCGCCTGCCGTTGACGCATAAACCAGAAATCGCTCTCTCTCTCCCTCTGTCTATTTCTCTCCCTTTCTCGAACTCACCGTGTGTGTGTGTCTACTTGAGTGTATATGTAAATTAACTGCGCGCGAAACAAATTGTTTGTGTTTACCGTTTGCTCTGCTGATTGCTCCCGCAACTTTGATTCGGAATGGGAAGCTTTGCTGATTAGAAATTATCGAAAGTTGGCGATTACTTGTGCTGATCACGCTGCTGCTACTGCTGGCTGTGAGTTTGTTTGTTTGTTCTTTTGAGGTATAATGGGGCTTAGAGAGTTTGCTCTTGAATTGAAAGTTAACAGTGAAAAAGATAATTTATCAAACTAAGGTTATTATTAAAAGGGTTGACAAACGTAAATAGCACGGATCCAATTAACGTATACGTAAAACACTAGACTGCGGGTCCATTTCAATTCCGACTTCTCACAAGCCAATCAGCTGAAACCGCGATTACCAGCCAAAAAAAGACGAAGAAACGAGAACGCGCAAAGAACCCCCCCTGGAGCGACTGATCATCCCGGCGTTTACACGCTACACCTAATCCGAATAATCTCTCTCTGTCTCTTTCTCTCTCCGTCCCACCGGTAGGTAAAGCGATCGCTTTCGCGCTCCAGTGGTAGCGGCGAAGACACAGCGTCTGGCCTCGACAGGTGTATATAGGTAGAGAGAGAGAGAGAGAGCTGCTGTAGGGGTCTGTACAGCAGTAGCAGCACGTCGTCGTCCGGCTACACGTCGGCTGCAGCCCGATATCGCGCATCGCCGATCGAATCGTTCGTGCATGCATACTTCGCCCCGACTAATTTCGAGCCGTTGCTGTGTGCGGTATACCTGCGCCTGATGCCACGTGCCGCCGAAGGCCAGGAATCGCTGCTGACTGAGGAATCGGATAATCGAATCTATAAGGGACTTGGTCTGTATTAGAAAAGAGGAGAAGCGTTTTTTTTTAATCTCTCGCGGTTGCTTAAATTTAAATGATGGTTAATCATTGAGGATATTAATTCAGCGTTACAGTAGCTTTATGTATACCCGATGGACTCTCGGCGGGGAAGAGTAACATCCGCAAACACGGATCTGGGGCTGATCTGCCTGTAGCGTAAACACACCGGGCAAAATAAAAGGAGTTGGGCGCGCGGGTTCGGGAAAAAAAGCCATCCGTTCCGGCCACAAATCACTCGGGAAGCGTGGCAAAATATCATAAACTATAGCCGCCGCCGCCCTCGGCTACATGAAAGAGAGAGAGAGAGAGAGAGATCGGGCAAACAAACACGCGTACGTGTACGACTACTTGGCCGCAGAAAACGATTAACGCGGCAATATTTTGCTGGAAGAGGGACAGTGCGTATATATACATACACATACACACATCTATATACATGCAAGTTTGCGCGGAAAGTGAGCATCGCAGACCTCAAATCCGACCGAGGGTGCGGGATTCCTCTATAAAGCCGGGGGAAAGAGAGAGAGAGAGAGAGAGAGAGAGAGAGTCGAAGATATAGGGGAGTTGGCTCGCGTGTTAATCCAGGCATTACGAGCCTACGCTACTAGTGTGTCGGAGCTAGTATCTGCGTCTCTTTCTCTCTCTCTCTCTCTCTCTCTATCTCTCTATGTTATGGTCCGACTTCGGGGGGTTCCATGGGATATCCGCGAGAGCATAACGCGTCACGAGAAACTGACGGAGGGTTGGGAGTGGTGGGGATGTGGGATGAATAGAGGAGTCAGGATGCGGGTGAACAAGTTTGTTTATTTGTGTACTATTATTGTTTGGTGTATTGCTATACGATGTTGAAATTTAGAAGTAAGTATACAGTCGCAACAATGCTGGCATGACGTCTCCACGGTATAATCAAATTATTGAAAAATACAAGATTATTATGCACTTAATTAAAGGATCGTAATAAGATATATTCATTTGATTTTAAAATAAAAATAATTATGCAGTACAAAAGTTTCTTAAACTTTAAGTTTCATTTTCCAAGATTTCATACTATACCGTCATATACACATTGTTTTTTATTTTAAATTAAAACGTAAGAATGCACAGTACCTTGCAGGTTTAAAAAATCAATAATCCTAAGAAAATTAATGAATCTCTCTCGCATGATACGTCATTTCACATAACTAATGACTACGTTGAATTACAACCGATCCCCCATAATAAAAAGGAACTATCGACAACCACTCGAAATCAATTTCTCACAAAACCAAAATCAAGACGTAAAATCCCGGTGAAGAAAAAAAAAACAACCATAAATCTCTCTCTCGACACGTAAAATCATCACTCGCGCATAATTCACACATCATCGCCTAAAATCCCCGCGTAAACTAAAAATCCTCGTCCCCACGATACACACTCGATCTCGCGAAGAGAAACATCTCTTGCAGAAAACACGTTGTAATAAATGACGCTCCAAAAATTCATTTCCACAAGCGAGCTCGAAAAAAGGAGCTAGCCCGGGCGAGAAGGGGACAAAGCCGAAAGCGAGACCATTAGATTTATATTCAGGATCATCGCAGACAAAGAGAGAACCCTCGCGCACACGTGTAATACAATTGGACGGCGTATGCGTGCGTATGTGTGTCTTCGTTGCGCCCCTTCGGTTTAAAGCAGGCTATTACGCAGCGTGGAGAAATACACGGGATTTCGGGACGAATCATATAACAGAATTCTTGACGGTGTCGGATGAATGCTGGAAAGAAAGAAAGCACAGAAGAGGGTCGAGGTGTTATTGAGCCGATTAGGCGTGGAGAAGTAGTTTCGAGGAGTATAATAGTGCGGGAAAGTTTTGTGGCGCAGCTAGAATTTTTAGTGCGATATATGTCGTTTCGATTTGGACTTGATTGTAAGTTATGTACGTAATACGTTGTAGATTGGTATGTCGCGTTCGTTAAGTATCGTGTGCTTTAGAGAATTTCAATTATCTCTGCATTTTGTCGTGAACGAGTTCCGAATATATACGTTCCTAAAATGTTTTATAAAATTCATTAGCTGCTCGAAATCCCGACGTTGTCTCGTGTAAAACCCCCGGCCAGCTCAGGAAAAAAAATCCCTGACAAAAGCCTCGCGTAAACAGAATCAAATCAAGACTTAATTTTCATGGAGTTTCTATATACTCACCCGTCTGGATGCAATCGCGCGCGCGCTCGACACTTTTGTATTTGTCCGTGGATGAGAGAAGCGCATCTTTGATATTCCTTGTGTACACACGACGCTTATAGCACGACGTCGACGCGGAAGAAGAGCTCAAATAAATTAAACAATCGAAACCTTTTAGCGAAATTGAATTCTCGCAATGAAAACAGTGCGCGAGCGCAGCGCAGCGCAGACCGTCTATATAGCAAGTAGGAAAAGGACGGAAAAAAGGAGTGTCTTGGCGCGTCCCGTCATTTCTTTTCTCTCTCTCTTTCGGCATTTTTCCTCTCTCCTCTTTGCCGCTGCCTTTTCCGGAACTCACGCCAAGAAAATCAACGATTTCGCCCTTCCGACTTTCGTGCTGCTGCCTCCGTTTTTCTCGGCAAATATCTCGTTGCTTTTATTCCTTCTCTCTCTCTCTCTCTCTCTCGCTCTCTCTCTCTCTCGCTCTCCGCCGCGACTCTTTGTAAAACACGGCTGCGCGACTATAAACTTTGCGCACGGCGAGATTATTGTATTAATTTTTTCCCCGCTGTTTCTCCCTCTCTCTCTCTCTCTCTTGGTCTATTTACCCTTGCGCAGCGTTTCATACTTTTATTTGCATTGTTGAAACAATCGCGAGAGCAGATGTACACAGAGGAGAGTCTGAGAGGAAAAGTTTCGTCCCTCTATTATGCGCGTAGTAGTCTGGATTTGCGCGTTTAACACAGCAAATGAGCCGACGAAACTCGCCTTTTCATCGCTCGCATATAGAGAAATAAATTACTTTCGCATTTCGACGGGAGTATCATCTCTCGATAGGACAGAGTGTATACTCGCTAATAAATATTAAATACCTCGTAGCAGCAGCGATTCCATTTCCACGATTCTCTCGCGGGCTTTCTTTATCCTCTTTGTTCCGCGACGGCTTCGCTTCACAGAGCGAGCGAGCGAGCTTCTCATTTATCGATTCGTCGACGGCAGCTGCAACTTGAAAATTCTCATTACTGCCGTCTTTACACAGCATTTATACTGATATAGTCATTATGAAATATGGTCGATGTATGATAATAGCTTCGTCTGCTCGCCGTGTACATACGATTTTTTTCCTAGAAAGTTCAATAATTGAGACTTTACATCGAGCACTTCTTTAAAAATTCATATCGTATGGGACATTTAGAGTTGTAAAATTTAGTTTGGACGATCGATTTTCTTGACACTGAAAAGCCAGTGTCAATAATAGCCCGTCGTCCACTTAATCCTCATACAAGTATATATCCAAATCTTGCCGAACACTTGGACTCTATCATTCTCGACTTCCAGCAGTCTCCCTATTAAATTCATCTCACAAAACCAGAAATCCCCCTGGCCACCAGCACCACCTCACTTATATACCCAGCTACCAAGCTCTTGGTCCCATTCCATCAGTCAACTGTCGCCTGACTTCCATCGGCTCTCTCTCTCTCTCTCTCTCTCTCTCTCTCTCTCTCTCTCTCTCTCTCTCTCTCTCTCTCTCGGGCAAATTAAAAATTTTTTCCACTCACCCGCAAACGGCCAATTTCCTTTTCAAATCAGCCCCCCCCCCATCCCCCTTTGCGTTCCTCCTTCTCCCTGTGAGAGCAAACAAGCCGTAAATGAGAGGAGAGAAAAAAAGTCGCGATAAGCGCCGCAGGCAGGCCGCGAATTAGAATTTTTTTCACATCAGAGGAAGCTGCTAATAACCTGGGCAAACAACTCGTCGTCGACTTGACTATGAGGGGGAAAATGAGGAAAAAGATCAGCCGTAGTAGGGTTGGCAGAGAAATATATACGTATACTTATCGATGAAATTTGGGCAAATGTCACGCGGAGAGAAAGAGATATTGATGCCATTGTGCTTCGGCAAATGTTTGCCAGCGGTATTTACGTGGGATTTAGTTTAATTTCGGTGGCTTCTGGCCATGTGTCGATAAGGACTTTGTGATCACGACGTACGAATTTTTTTCCGAAGAAAGATCGAGTTTCCGATCGTGTAATTAACGTTATGGGATTGATCAGGACAGGTATAATTGAATCAAAAGTCGTCTTTGGTGTATGATGAATATATAAATACTGGAAATGAGAGGAAGATCTACAACTATGGATGTTTTAAATTCTTCGTATTAGCTCTTTCTGTCGGAGCGCTAAATGTAAGCTTAATGCTAAAATCCACATATAAGACTCGCTGGTATTTTATTCTCCTCGTCGCGCTTTGGTCGAGTTTATAAAAGTCGCTGAAAATTAAAGCCGATAAAGTTCCGGTGTGCAGCCGACGAGCAAAGAAATGCCGGGAATCTAAAGAATGTTATAATTGTAAAATATAATTA
>UCQR01004310.1:0-11126 GCA_900474235.1 Cecidostiba semifascia
GCGATACGCCGCACCATGTATATATGGGAGAATGAGATTGATAATTTTTTTCGACGAGCTCTTTTTGTCGACGCGGACGGGTTTTTGTGTTTTCGCTCGGGGAATTGAATTGGACGACTGCTGCAGCGCGTCGACGTTCTCTGAAATGAGGTAGCTGCGGCTGAAGTGAAAATTGAAATGTTATTTTATTTTTTTTATATTCTAGATACGGTTCTCGTCTGACACACGTTGTTTAATTCGTTATTTCAAATAAATAAATGGGATTACATGTATTGTATGTTTGGAAGTGATTAATCTATTCTTGTTTTAATCGCGCGAGGCATCTGTGTTTTCGTTACAGTCTTGAAGTGTCAAAACTTTTACAATCAAGCGTATATAGCAAAGACTAGGTTATAACGACAAACTGGAGCGAAATTCCAGGACTGAAAAGTCGACTTATTTTAAAATAACTCGGCGTGTTTTGGCACCGAGAGACAATGCGTTGGTGATCCGGAAATAGCTCGCTACGGTTCCTACTTTTAACTAAACCAACATACGAAATGAGCTGGAAGGTACTGTAAACGGATACTAAGTCTATAATCAGCCTGAAGACTCAATTAGCCTAAAATAAGCGCGACGTGTGTGCCAGCTCTACATTATCGTCCAGAAATCTCATCGAACGAGATCTAGAGAAACTCGAATACGTAATGATGAATTCTTCCACATTTTCTCGCATACGTTGTTCTACGCATAAGATGATTAATTCAGCCAGTTTTTAAGAGTCATGGCATTTTGATGGATCGGACTGTATATAGCGCGATCGTCTCGTTGATTAGGTCTGCCCTGTGTTTTTGAATAATCAACAGAGTAAGCCCTCATAGGGATGATGAAGCACGACTATTTAAGTAATACACTATACAGGCCAAAGTTGCAAAGTCAACCTCCCGCATAATTACTTGGATTAAAAAAAAAAATAAATATATATATAATCCCCTCGCAATATTTTAAAACCTTCCCCCAAGACGAATCTCCGGCATCTCAGACGCAACAACAATAATCTGTTCCGCACATAATCCCACGCGCGAGAGTAAACTCGGGCTAATAATTTTTCAAGCGCGTGACTTCTGTGCTGCGGCTAGCGATATTACCGCCACTGATTAATGTCCTCACGTCGTTCTTCTCTCCCCCTCTTATATATATATATACTTCTCTCGCTTTTTCTGTATAGATTTTTTACGGCCGCGGCAAAACCGCGCGTCAGAACTTGTTTCACGCATCCCTGGCTCATGTATATATACATATATAACCGCAGAGAGAAGAAACCTTATACGCCGGAAAAATTCGCGGACGTCGAGAGACGAGCCTTTGTTGTTATATATGCGTGTATGTGTAGTGCTATGCGAGGCACGTTGAAAGTCGATCGGGAATTTTCGCTTTCAACTGCGCGTGGCGGCGAAATTATGCGAAACTGATATGTCGGGCATTTTCAGAGGGATTAAAAGAGGTATGCGTGTAGGAGGAGGTATAGGGGAGAAAAAGGAAATTCTGGACGTGCAGCACACGCGCTTTTTCGAGCCAGTATATAGAAACACCGTTAGCTCGCGCTCGTCCGGTTGTGGTTTGTAATGTGATAGGGCAATGTGTGGTCGCGAGAGTAGGATAGTTGCGAATTGTGTAATGCTCTATGATCGTGTGTGTATAGGCGAAATATTTGGGTTGGAAATAGTTTAGCGTTTTCGTATAATTAACGCGAGTTTATATCGCGTGGGGTTGAACTTTTTGAAACTTTTCTATGTATATTATAGTCTTCTTGGAGAGAACTTTTTGTAGAGGATATAATTCATGGAAGGTTAAGGAACAGCCCCGCGAGAGTGGCTGGGGGTAATAAGTAGAAAAAGACTCCTATTTTATAAAGCGAATGAATTTAAGAGCGGGAGATTAAAAGATTCGTCTCCCTATATATTCGGATTATTATTCACCGGGATATATGAAGAGGAAAAAAATGCAGTCGAGCCCGATACACGCTTTATGAATTAAACATTCCGTGTATATTATCGATCGACATACAGCACATACCGAAACGACAATAAGAAGGTTATCTATTTCAATATCAGCACAAAAGCCGCAGCAGCAATAGCAGCTGATAAACACATACAATAAAGCAAAAGGAAGGAAGGAAGCTACTCTCTCTCTCCCATTGAAATTCCGCCCAGTTAATAGACACGTAAACGGAATAATTGGACGATACAGCAGCAGCAGCAGCAGCAGAGTCCGAAACTCGATAAAAGCTCTTTCTCCCCGGTGCGCGTGTATATATACAAGCTAAACACACACAGCCGCGCACATAATTTTCCGGCAGTAGCGTATTTAAGTATAAATTTCTCCCTCTACTCTCGTGGCGCATGAATAATTCACGCGAGCATATGGATAAAAAAGGGCCGCGCGTGTGTTATGTAAAAACGCCGAAAAGAGGCGAATAACAATAAAACACACGAGAGTATCAGCAGCGACGGCAGAGAAGAAGGGGTTATACGCATTAGCTCGAGACTTTACGAGCATCGATCCGCGCACTTCCGGTGTATGTGTATGTATTATACCTGAGACATTTGCAAAAGATGCACGTTCGTGTATATTACATACCTTCTTTCTTTCTTTCTTTTGCGAGGCGGCAGCGGCGGCGGCGTCGTTGTGTGACTCGCTTTTAGGAAGAGGGGACTTTTCGAAAAATCAATTTCCTGGCTTTTCGCTGGCAGCGGCTTTTACGACGCGAGCGCGCTGTATTGAATAAGGATCGTAAAAATTGTGTATATATGTATAGGCATATTCACACAGGCTTGTCCTATTGTATATGATATATACATTCTTATGTAAGTAGTCGTGGTTTACAATTTTAGATATTAAACTTGAAAGCTTGATAAATGGATGCTTTTCCAAAAATCTGATGTGTACTTCGTTGTAATGACCGCGAGGGGCCTGAGGAACTTGTCAAAAGCAAGAAAGCTCGACATTTTTCAGAGCTAATGAATTCAGAGTCTACTCCGCGTTGTCTTATTATATCCCACTTACCCGCCGTCATTCATTCAAAACACTGCAAGCGCGAAGGGACGCTTTTTTCTCTGTATATTAGGTATACCTTATAGCTATACAGCTCTATGGAAATAGGCGGTCGAAAATCAAGAGCGACGGAAGGAAGCGAGAGAGACACTACTGTATATAACTCTCGAGAGCGACGCAGTAGAGAAAAAAAAGTCGCCGCGGTTATCAATTTGACAGTGACGCGAGTCGCGAGCATTCAATTTCCCTGGTATATAGTATATACAGGGAAAAGAGGCGAGAGCAGAAGAAGAAGAAGAAGAAGAAGAAGAAGAAGAAGAAGAAGAAGAAGAGAAGAAGAAGCGCACACCCTTCCGTTCGGGGACTGTCACTGCCGGGAGAGTTATGGACGAGGAATGAGTGGCTGGGGCGGGCAAACATCGCATAACTTACCGTCTTCTTCTTCTTTTCCAGGATGTCTATAAATACGGGATCGAAACGCTGCTCCTCTCGTTTTTGCGCGTTGTATATACACAACGCGGCGCGTACGAGAGGTGAGGAATTAAGCGACAAAGAGGCTCTCCCCGGAGTACATACGCGCAGCAGAAATAGATGTGTGAAAAATGCTAGACACGATGGAAATAACGGCATGTGTACTTGCAGTGAAAGATAGATTGTGTTGTTCTTTTTTTTGGGAGCAGTTTACTGCTGAACAATGAGGTACACGCGACTCGTGTCAAGGCAAGAGATGTTTCGAGTATTTTCAGGGCATATTTCACGCTTTTGATTTTCGGGCCGATTACCGGGCTAACGAGGCGGAAAGAATTCCTTGGAATCACTGGAGATTTAAAGTTCTTCTTGTGGCTTGAAGCTACTACTGTGCTGGTTTACCGCGATTGTAGAGCTCGTTTTCCTTGCATCTGTTCTACGCGAAGGAAAGCGCGAAAAGAGGAAGAGAAAGCAGAGGAGGATTAGCATTTATTCCGTGTGCTGGGAAAATTCAAATTTATATACGTATTACTGGATTATACCAAATAAACTTCATCACTCTCGCGACAAGCTTCATTATACACAAGGTATACATACACAATCTTACAACATCCATCCATTATCCCGCAAATCAGTCGATTACTCCGGACAACAACAAGCTAAGCATACGACACGTCCTAAGCATCTCGAAATCCTCTCAAGCTACTCCTCCGATCGCCTACTCGAAATCTCAGTTATCGATCTCTCTCTTCCTCCCTCTCTATAAAGCTTCTCGGCCGCTTCAGCGGCGTCGGATAAATCAGGGAAATGTAATCAGCGCGTGAACCGCGGCTGTAAATTCTCATCGCGAGATTTTCCAGGAGTGTAATTTCGCCCTACTCTCTTTCCTTGGCTGATTATTATTAACGACCGACCCGCGGACGTTATAGCCCTGTTATACTGAAGGGAAGTCTACGTGTGTGTGTGTATACGAGAAGGGAGAGAACCGGTGAACGCGAAATGCAAATTAATTACTACCGCTCTCGGATTCTCTCTCTCTCTCTCTCCCTCTCTCTCTCTCCCACAGCAAGCTTCTTTCGCATGTTCTTACACGCCCGCGCGCGCAGCTCTGTGTCTTGAATAATGCAGACATTCTGTTAATTGTCCTGGTTAGCTGCTATGAGAAGCTATATAATTTTCAAAGAGCTTCTCAGCTTTTATTTTAGAAAATTATTGCATACAAGCATTCAATGTTTATTCAACGCACTTTTTTCCCACAAGCAAATCCGTTTCTTATATTATACACACACTCACTGCTGCCTCCCACACCGCTATTCCCAGTTCATATATCTCTTGTTTTTGTGGCGCAGCGATGCCGGCGGTTCGCTACACTCCCTTCGGCAAAAAAGGCCGTATCAGAGCTCTATATACTATACTCCGCGGTGGCGGCCCCTTATTAACGCGCGATATTAAAGCATAAATCGCAACTCACTTAAGGATTAAGCCGGAAGGTGGCCTGACATAATTTCCTCTTAGCCGGAATCATTTCCGTTCGCGCGTAATTACGCCTCCCCGAGAAATCCTGAAATTCAGTCGTAGTAGTAGCAGCGTGTGTCTCTCTCTCTCGTCGAAAAACAGGAGCAAACTTTCACGACCAGAGCTTCTGACAAACGAGCTTTCAAGAGCCACATCTGCAACGTTATTATCGTCGAGTCACTGCCAAATATAATATATTTTCGTGTGTAAGTTTAGGAGAGTAAAAATTTTACTATTATAGCAAACTCAAATTCGAAAAAGTTGTTCCGGAGGCCAGAAATCACGTTCTACATATACCGCGGTCTGTATAACGGGAAAACTTGAAGCGAATCAGAAAGAAGAAGAATGTATATTACAGTCCTGCGGAAAACAAGCGAATTTTCGTAGGTAATGTATGTATGCGCTCGGCGCGCACTTTCCATAAAACAGCAGCGCGCGCAGTAGTAGTATAACATTCGGGGGGGTGGGCTGCGAAAAGTGTGTTAGAAGACTAGCGCCGGGCTGCATCGAAAGTTTAAAGCGACTTAGTTATGGGAGCTAGGGACTATATAGGAGAAGTTCCTTTTTCTGCAGCGCAAACTTTTCGACACACCGGGCTCTCTTTATTGATAAAGTGATTTTTTTTTTCGGGGGTGAAGTAGGCGCAAAGTTTTCCTACAAGTTGATTAGGGGATGAGCGGCGAGTCGTTATTTTTCTCCACCGGCGAATTTAGACATTCCAATCTATTTAATTCGAGTTCGCTGGGAATCGACTCTCTCGTCTAGACGAGGTTCTTTATTTTCTTAGTTCACGAACAAACGCGTGATGCGATTCTCTCTCATCTCTATAACTTCTTCTTCTTCTTCGGCTTTTAAGTGATTAAGTCTCGCCAATCAACAACAAATATTTCATCTCCCTAAAACTAATTCAATTCGCCGGATTAATTTTTCAACTCTTAATGAAGCTGAAACTGCCAGTTTTTGCGTGTCTATACCTACTGGACTGCTGCTGGCGGCCATTACTGAACTTTGAAGGGAAAAAACAAAAAGTCGACGACGCTTCTCCAGAAATGAAATTCCCCTTGCGAGAGAGAACCATGCAGAAATTCTGACGACGGGCCAAAACGACGGGCTATTGTTATGTACGTCGACCGGAAGCATTTTCGCCTCTTTAAGCACACACACACTCATATACCTATACGTCGTGGGGATGCGAGAGGATTATTTTTAAGGGTTAAAATTATCTTTAGAAAAATTCTAATTCCGTCCAGAATAAGACAACAAACCTCGAAAACTCGACTAACGAGTTATAGTCTCTAATAGACTCGAGAGAGAAAGGAACACAGGCTTTCTATATACTGGCGCCAGGGCGGAAGTAGTATACTTTTACGCAAGCGCGTCTCTCTCTCTCTCCTTTTTTTTCTCCTTCTTCGACAAGCGCACACGCCTTTCGAGACATTCCGCCCTCGGGCTATGCATCAGACACCCCTTTCGTGTGCTACCCTACACACGCCTGTGTTATATACAGAAGCGGCGCCACGTGGCCCCTTTTAAGCTTGTTTCATAACGTTGGAACGGTCAATTTGGAGACTTTGTTTTGGACTCAATGCGATACAAACTGTCAATTATTGCCGACTTGATTGGAAAGGATTGATGCTGATTGGTTCTTCGTCGGGGATTGTTTTGACAGTTTCTGCGTATGGGTGTGACATGCTGCTGTACTGTATTGATGTGATTATACGCCGAACTTAATTTCAAGAGTAAATTCTGAATCGTCACGAATTTTAACAAACTTATATACTTACTATATCCGTCGACTTTTATGTGCCTTCACGTGTATAGAGAATTACGTCGTGTATTTAAGTATATGTTTGTTTTCGCGTCAAAGGCATTACCGATTTTTCCACTCGTCTCTCGGCACATCGACACACACACACGCGCGTGTGCACGTCTTCGACGGCTGTCCCCTTTGCTCCGGAGAGCTCCGCCGAGGAAATTGGATTTATGAAAACAAACGAAAGTCGATCGGAAGTGACAGGGTGGAAGTCGAGGGGTCGTCCACCGAAAGAGCTTGCAAAGAGACAGCGGACGGACAGACATATCCCTGCTGCTGCTGCTTCAGCTCGAAAATCGAGGGATTATTGCACTTTTCGTGCGAGTTATATCCCCCTTTCTCGACTTTTGATATCCCGGAGCCCAGTTATCGGGCGTCACGGAAACTCTTCGTCGATTGATGGATGTCAAGTGCGCCGCTGCTGCCGTTGCCGATGTAATGTCGAGACGACAGCGTGTGTGTGGGGATATGTGTATAGATATAAACTTTGCGGAAGTCTTGAAAAAGTTGGAAGAACTCCTCGTATTATATTGCCAGACGTGCGAAGAAGAGGGATTGATATAAAAATTTTTATCTCGTGTTATATAGGTATATACTCCTTATGTTACTATATTCGTATATTAGTAGGTAAATATATTAAGAGATGTGTCATGAAGTGAGTTAAAAAGATCACTCGAAACGTATATATAAACCAGTTGCTATATTAGTCGAGTGACGCAAGGAAACGAGGTAGTCTGGTATATATGTAAGGGATGAGAAATGAGAGACTGATGATCGCGATGATAAACCATTACGACTTGGTCGAGCGATGCAGTTTATCACGTGTGTGTATACATACGCTCGATGTTGTTATTTTTTTCTTCTTCTTTTGAAAGAGCGAACGAACGTGGAGTAACTAGCAAATTAATTGGAATGACGAATAGCCCCGGCGACGGGAATCGGACGAGAGATGTGATGAATCATCGGTACACTCTCTTGCGCGGAATTACCATAAATTCAGACTTTCTTTGGAATTGGGAACGCACGCAACGACGGCGACATTTAATGCTCGACGAATTGAATGTACAACTAACGAAAAAGAAAGAAAAAAAAATTACACACCATAGCTGCAAATAGTAGTGTATAGCCCTGCCCACAACGCCGATCGATGTCGCTCAAAAGCTTCCATCGGTTAATAATTAAAGTCTCGGGGAATTCCACTTGAATCGGCCGCGCGAGTATCGACGCAAAGGGGATGCGATAGCCGCGGCTATATCGAGAGTATAGTCCGAGTCCTCCTTTATTTGGCCGAACGTGGCTCGTCGCGGCCCATTAAGCTCACCCCTACTCTCTCTCCCGAATCGCTATCGCTCTATCTCTCCAGTATAGATGTATATGTGTGTGTGGGTTTGTTTGACCCTCCCGACCTTATGGGTATACATACGTGTATGTATATAGGCACACATGTGCCGCCTTGCGCGAGCCTGGTTTTCCAATTATGCGGCCGGCCCATTAAGAGCCCGCGCAACGCCCTCTCCTCCACCCTCTCTCTCTGGAATTATCGTTTCGTTTGGACGCCATTGGCGTATTAACATAACGACATTGCCGCGATTAACAGGTTGTTTTGGACCTGTTGGCAGGATTTGCGGCTGGATTGAATCGTGTTTTTGCAGCGCGTAAAAGGACACGGCATCGAGTTTGAAATGATTGAAATTAATTTATGTACTACTGTGATGTGTTTGTTTTAGAATATTAGGATGTATGTTTAAAACACATGAGTTATTTATGAGCACATGGTATGAAAATTATATACGCCGGCCTTACACGAAATTTCAGGCGCTCGAGCGATATGAATCAGCGATTTTTACACGAAAAAAAAGCGTTACAGAATTTTGCAAGGCTAATACTACCCGGACACACAATTCTAATTATTTTCAGATAACGTGATGAGGATATCGCGTGACTGACCATTTTTATTTCTTGTATATAGGGTAAAGTCGCGAGAATGGGTTTTAGCAAGCGCGCCTTGTTTTGTTCGTGTGCGATGATTCGATGATTAAGCGTTTGATCGTTTTAATAATAAAGTTTTCCGATGGAGTGACGCACGTGTGTGTCCTTGTTGAATATTGTAATTGGAATTATTTTTTTCGTGACACACATACTATAAATTTTAAAATTATTATCGCTGTACACACGTAACTTTCTAAAAAAAAAATAAACGAAAAAAGAGAATAACTTTAAATGGGGCAATAAATCGCCTACTGGAATCACATTGTTCCACTGAAACAATCGTCCTCCGAAGTATCTTAACGAAACTTTCGCGCGGCGGCGAATACCTGAAAATTAATCAGTTTAATTAAATTTCACTTTGCATTCACCAGAAAATACTTGTCCCCGTGAAAGTAATCGTTTCCGACGTCGCGGCCAAGAACAAAAGGTCGCGCTCAGCAACGAGAAGAAAAAAAACAAAGAACCTCACACTCGAAGGACAAGGTGAGCGTCGCAAGTGCAAGATCAAAGAGATTAATTGACACTGAGAAAGAGATTCCCTTGGAACTGCGGAATCCGTGCACACATACACACATACATTGCAGCGAGACGAATTTACGACCGGACGAGTTTCCTCTGGCTGACATGAAAAGAGCTCAGCCAAGTGGATCGAATTTATAAGGTCCCGGCTGATGATAATGTGTTTTGTTTCTGGGAGTCGGTGTATAGGAATACAGCGAGAGAGAAGATGATGCAGCCCTCGACAACGTTTATATCGCCGTCGTAAATACGGCTCCTGTTTGCTCTATCTCTCTTTCTTGGCGAATATGAATTGCGACGTGTATTTATAAAGGAGCTATTTTAATTTGCGACTATACGCAGAAATAGCCCTCTCACTCTCGTCTGACAAGTTCAAGTGGCTCGTTTTCTCGCGCTAGTAAAATCTAATTTTAGACATATTATTACACACAGGCACACCTGTGACAGCAATTTAAACAATCCCAAAATTACCGGTAATTCGAAAATTCGCGCGGTAGACAAAAAAGAATAAAAGAAGTACAGCCAACAGAACTCGAGAGCACACACGGCGGGGCATAATCGCGCTCTAATTAATTCTAATGGAAGAGCCCCGTCGCGCGGTCTACTCTCGCTGACGCATCTCTCTGTCTCCCTGTTTCGCTGTTACACGCGCTGGGAGAGAAGAGGAACAGCCGATTACGATCCCGGACGATGGGGGGCTGCTGCTGCTGCTGCTGGCGTTGCACTCGCGCATATGTCACTCGGAGGCGTATAGAGGTTCACTGCTGCTGCTGCTGCTGCTACCCCCGGAATTAGATAAATAGGGACTATTAAGCTGGCTTTTGGCGTGAAAATTTTGCCAGCTAAGCAATAATTTTTCTTTTATTAAGCAAAATTATATTTAATCAAACGTATACGTCTAAAATGTATCGATCAACAATCCAGACGCAGCGGTTATAAAGCTCCTCGAATAACGAACCTCATCAAATGCACATCCACGGAATCCACTCTCCCTCTGCATCACGCAAAAACACAAGCCCCTCTCATCACACACACACATATACACTTGCGTATATACATACCCTCGCATTTTCCGACCTAAAATGCATCGGCTATACTATACTACGAGAGGGAGGAAGAGGGAGAGGAACGAGGGCGCGAACAACGCGCGCGAGTACGAGTTTGCCCCGCACAGTCGCGGTTGCATTTGGCTCGTCGTGTCGAGAGACAGAGAGAGAGAGAGAGAGGGAGAGAACGAACGAATGAACGCAGCTGTGTGCGCGAGACACCGCAATCCGGCCGAGGTACAACATGTTTATGTATCGCCGGCAACATTAACATCGCTGTTTATGCAGGCTTTAACTGCCGAGTTGGCTCTATAGTATATGCCTAAAATGCTAAATTGTTTCGATGAATTCCGATTGAGTTTTCGGCTTACGTGCTGGCTATATAAGATGTATGTGTATGTGTGTGTCTGTATTTGTGGCGAAGGTTTCGTTTGAAAATTATAGTTCCGAACGATGATGTCAAGGCGTCGCGTGATGCGGCTCGTTAAAGGGAGAAGCAAAAAGTCGAGGTCCCCCACCCCTGCCAGAAGCGATGATTATGATTGATGATCAGAAATGACTTTTAAAATAGAAACTTTTGGACCACCTAATTTTGTTACACACTGCTACTGTTATAATTTAAAAATGAGAAAAGAATCGAAACCACTACTCTTGCGGATATCTAAAATTCAAGCCCCATTTATCGGCTCTCGAATTACAAGGACCGTTCCACTTTCCAGGTTAAATCCCACACACTATATACA
>UCQR01004311.1:0-17303 GCA_900474235.1 Cecidostiba semifascia
GATATGTATTTTACATAGACTAACAATAATCCGTGGTCAAAAAAGTGGTAATACCTTTTTTCTTTTAATTAAAAATCAATAACTTGAAAATGACACGTGCAACGGTTTTACAGCCGCCATTTTGAATACGTTCCGGCGGATCGATTATTTTAAAAAAATTCATAGATATGTATTTTACACAGACCAACAATATTCCGTTGTCAGAAAAGTGGTAATCCCTTTTTGAGACGGTATGAAAATTAATTACTCATATCTCTAGTGCAAAAAATTTTCAACCCTTATTTATGGTTGGTTTAAGGGTTGCAAATTAATTTATTTATGTTGCAAACATGTTTGCTAATCCTATTTAGTATATTAAGTGCGTTTTAAATTGAAATTGGAACCATTTACGAATTTACGAAATTCGTTGCATGCAACGTTGCAAACTTCAACTTCATACGAAAGCTGCCTTTTATGAATCTCCAAAATGATCTACTGCAGCAGTATTATATGCTTGAGAAAGAAAGAAAAAAAAAGAGCGAGCGAGCGATTTTCATCATCGACGTGTATCGCGGGGTGTAATGACCCGCGTGTTATATGCGCACGTCGTTTATGCATATCTGTATAGCCCGGGGAGTTAGGCATATTCTTTCTCATATATATAATATTGTATAGCTCCTCCTCCTCCTCCTACTTCTTCTTCTTCTTCTTCTTCTTCCTCTCGAGTCGCGAAGAAGGATCGCTTCGGGAGAGAGAGAGAGAGTAGAAAAAGGGAGAAGAAAAAGCGCGCGCCGGAGAGAAAAAGAAGCATCAAGACTCGAAGGGCAACAGCAGCGGGGGCAGCAGCAGCAGCAGCAGCAGCAGCAGAGAATCCGAGAGAGAGAGAGAGAAGCCGGAGAGGCTTTAAAAAACAAAAACGATCTTCTCTGCCGCTGTGCCGAGCGTAATATGCAGGCGTGTGCGTGGCTATGCTATATACCCCATCGGAGAGAGAGAGAGAGAGAGAGAGGTTTCTCTGAGAAACACGAAGAAGGATCTGCGAGCTCGAGCTTCTTCTGCGATGACGTCACGCGCGCTCTCGCGAGCGCGTCTCTTTCAGCCTGTGTATAATACTATAATCCTCTGATTTCTGTATACTATATGTATTATAATGTAGAGCTATATTTTATTATAATATATTCCAAATCGGAATACATCAGGAACGTTATATTCTGCGGTTACATTGCGTATTGCGGAGTCACTTTGGAATTACGACTCTCTCGTTTCTCGCAATAATATATAACAGTAAAGTCATATTGGAAAATAGCTGTACACCGCGACAAATCGATTTGCAACACCCGTAATAAGACATGTTTCTTCCTTTCTGCATTACAGATACACAACACTACCACCGCATGACTGAGCGCGTGGAATCGGCTACTGCAGCAGCGTGAGATAGAGTGAAAGAGAGAGACAGAGAGAGAGAGAGAGAGACTTGGAGAACTTGGCAAGTATGTCGGACGACGGCGGTGGCGGTACGGACAACCCGGCCTTCAGCAACGACGAGGACACGACCTCCTGCAACAACTCCACGTCGACGGCTAGCGCCGGTCACAGCAATCATCAATCCGATTCCGAGACCGGTAAGAATGAGACGACGAAGATCGTGGAGAACGGCAAGAACGGTTCCTTCGTCTCCCAGCATTACGTCGAACCGGCCAACAATTCCGAGAGCAAACAGTTCAGCAGCGAAACGAGAATCGAACTGCCTGACGATTCTAGCCAGACACCGGGTAAAGCTAAGCAGAATGGCGTTCATGGGAATGGAAATAATAACGATGTCAGCTTTCTCAATACGAGCGTTACCAGTGTAACCAACAATGGTGAGTTTTTTTTTGTAGAAGGTACTTAGTTAAAAAAAAAGTATGTTTTCACTTGATTCGTTAGCTCGCGCGTGCCGTCGCGACGACCTTAATCGTTCTGTATACCGAGAGTTTTCCCCGATATCTCCGCACGATTCGATCAAGGTCGTGAACCTTCGCTGCTGCAAACGAGAAGAAAGCAGCGCATTACCGAGTTTAATCGTGTATATACTCTTCGATATATCGATGTAGCTCGTATGATATCTTCTCGTTTATTTTTTGTAACTTTGAAAGATTATTTATAGGAATTTTCTAATATTTCAGACGTCACCGATAAGAAGGAGCAAATCGAAGCCGTTAATCTTGAATTGGTATCGATGAAGCCCTACGCCGGTAAGAACAATCTGCAGACCAAGAATCATGAGGCCCTCGAAGTACCGGCTGACCCTTACGAGGAATACTTTGTACCGGTCAACGAACGCAGAAAATGCATCAGGTATATACAATCAGCGCAATTCATATAAACATATATACGTATACTTATAACTCATTAATTAAGTGCGTGCGTCAATGTGCTGTTTAATCACGCTGATTAATATATCTTCTTCTTTTTGCAAATCTGCATTTTTGTGTTATGTTCGGTATTGATGATCGCTTTTTCACTCTTTCATTTCACTTGTGTGTCTTATGCATAGGAAAATGTATGCGAAAAATTAGGATGTAGCGTTATTTAAAAAAAATTTTTTTTTGAAAAACGCAGAGGTATTTTTTACTACTAGTTATTATGACCCCAAAATTAGCAGAAGCCCTGACACGGAAGTTGAAACCACCGTGGCTGGAGTCCGATTTGACTTGGGTCCGGGTGTTGGCCGTGAGGGACTCAGCCTGAGAGACCCGGCCGCCGGACTAGTCGACTATTCCCACTGGCTGACTGCCCTCAGGTACTTCCCAATGCCACGGGATGCTTTCGTGCAATTCAAAGCGAAACCCCGAGTTATGACGCTGTGGTCCAGGAATATTCACACTAACTCGCTTCATGATTATTATCTCGGGGCATTTCTTATTTAGACATAGGTCAAGTTCCATCTTAGGCAGTACCTTGATTAGCAAACATATTAGCCAAGACAATTTTAGAGAAAAATCTAGAAATTAGTCGTACCATAGGTATATCATTCAAACCCACAAATAAAACCGTCACTTCATACATGGAGAAGGCTGTCGATACAGATGGCATGGAATGTAATTTAACACCATATCACCATAAATTTAGGAAATAATATAAAGCACTCTTGGTTTGTCAGGTTTAAATATTGTCGGTTTAACAAAACTGAGGGAGCTTTTAATATGCAACTAGCGGCTGACATGAGGGACACTGCACAGCTGTACAAATTGCTTTAGACTATATGGCGTGAAATTGAATTCATCTGACACGAAGATAATTCATTGTTAATACTTTTCTCGTTTCAGAGGAGAGAAACTCTACGTCACAAAGGACAAGCGGTCCACGGGTTCATATTGGAGAAGGGTACTGTGCTGGGGATGTGGTCTGCTGATAGTAGCAGTCATTGCTATTATTGCCATATTAGCTGGAAGTAAGTTTTCGCTGTCGCACGTTACGTCGAAATATCAATTTTGTCCATGATATGACTGCTAATGTTGAGATGTAATTTCAGCTGGTGTTATATTAACACAAGAAGCTACGCAGCCACTGCTGAACGGAGACAAAACCAGTTCTCGACAACTCAATGACGTGCAAACTGCAGGAAGTCAGGAGTATATTAAAAATCCTCCGCCGAGTCCGCCACCTGCAACGTCTACCTTTACGCCATGGCAAACAACGGATGAAACACTATATAAACTTGTTCCTAAAGCACTGGATGGTGTCATTAAATTAGATGACTTAGAATGGAATGATGACATGAATGATCCGAAGTCAAGAGTATACAGAGACGTCGCTAAGGACATAGAAAGTAGTTTAGTTAACATGTTACGTTTAAACGAAGACACGCCGCTAGTTAAAGTTTATTCCATTTCCAAAGATGGTGAAGTTAAATTTCGAGTGAGTCAACCTGTTTTCGACAAACCAGGGGACAATCAAGAATTTCTTGAACACAAATTCCGACTAAACGGTAACGCGGTTAGTAAATATCACGTGAACCGATTAGCCTTCGATACGCTTGTCGATCAATGCCAGTCTGGAAGCATGGGCTGTAGTGATAACTGTGTTTACGATTACGTTGAGGGAATTTTCGTGTGTTCATGCCCGGAAGGAAAGGTCTTGGATAAAAGTGGCAAACAGTGCGTTGAAGGTATGGAACTGAGCAATATTAATTTCGAAGAAACTATCTCGGAAGACGTTCAAGGAAGAAGCAGAATACACGACGATGTATATCATACGGATGATCACCATTGGAAAGATCCACATTATGATTTGCACAATGAACATGATGAATCCACAAGTAAAACTAAGAGCGAAGAAGAACCTCTGGCGGAACCGAAGAGCGAACCGGAACCAGCCGCAGAACCTAAAAGCGAACCAGAACCATCGGCTGTTCCCAAGAGCGAACCAGAACCGGCAGCAGAATCTAAAACCGAACCTGAATCATCGTCAGAACCCAAGAGCGAACCAGAACCGTCGTCGGAACCGAAGAGCGAACCAGAACCAGCAGCAGAACATAAAAGCGAACTGGAACCATCTGCTGAAACAACAAGTGATTCGGAGCCTTCTTCCGAGCCTAAAAGTGAACCGGAACCGTCTACGGAAACGAAAAGTCAACCCGAACCAGCTTCGGAGCCTGCAAGCGAGCCGAAAAATGAGCCGGAACCATCTGCCGAACCTTCTAGCGACTCGGAGCCTAGTGCTGAGCCAAAAAGTGAGCCCGAACCAACAAGCGACTCAGGACATTCTGACGAGCCGAAAAGCGAACCATCGGCAGAGCCTAATAGCGAACCTGCTGCTGAACCAACTGCAGAACCAACAATCGAACCAGAGTTAGTGGCCGAGCCAAAAAGTGAGCCGGAACCAGCTGCAGAACCAGAGTCAGCGGCCGAACCAATAAGTGAGCCGGAACCAGTTGCAGAACCAGAGCCTGCGGCTGAACCAGAATCTTCTGCAGAGCCAACAAGTGATCTAGAACCACATGCTGAGCCAAAGAATCTGCCAGAACCATCAAGTGAATCAGAGCCGACTACTGAGCCGAGAAGTGAATCGGAACCAACAGCAGAGCCTAAAAGTGAACCAGAACCAGCTGCTGAGCCCGCGAGTGAGCCAGAACCATCTGCAGAGCCAACGAGCAAACCCGAGTCCGCGATGGAGCCAAAGAATGAGCCAGGGTTAACTGAAGAACACCAAAACGAATCCAAGCCTATGAGTGATTCCCAATCGATAGTAGAACATAAAAGTGAAGTAGAACCAGTATCTGAGCCAAAGAGTGAGCCTGAATCAGTTGCAGAGCCTGAACCAGTTGCAGAGCCTGAATCAGTTGCAGAGCCTGAACCAGTTGCAGAGCCTGAACCAGTTGCAGAGCCAGAACCATCTGCAGAACCAGCATCAGAGCCAGAACCATCTGCAGAGCCCACATCAGATCCGGGTCCTTCTGCAGACTCTAAAAGTAAGATAGAACCAGCTGATGAACCGATGAGTGTATCTCAGCCTTCAGCCGAGCCAAATAGTGAATCAGACTCAGTTGATGAGCCCAAGAGTAAGCCGGAATCGCATGTTGAATCTATAAGTGATGTAGAAGCAGCTGCTGAACCAAAACATGAACCAGAAGCTGTTTCCGAACCAACAAGTGATTCGGAGCCAATAGCTGAGCCAAAGAGTGAACCAGAACCATCTCTAGAATCTACTTCTGAGCCGAAAAGTGAACCAGAACCAGCTATTGGGACTGTAAGTGAGGTGAAAACGCTTGCTCAGCAAGAGAGCGAATCGATCTTGAAAAATTCCAGTGGACCGATTGATGAGCCAACGAAAGAAGCAGAACCATCGTCTGAACCCAAGAGTGAACCAGAACCAGTCACCGAACCTACGAGTGAGCCAGAACCTTCGGTAGATCATAAAACCGAAAAAGAATCACCTGTAGAATCTGCAGTTGAACCCGAAACTTTGGCGGAGCCTAAGAGTGTGTCTGAGCCCTCTGCTGCACCGGAACCAGTTGCTGAACCTACTATTCAACCAGAATCATCTACCGAATTTGTAAATTTATCAGTTTCAACATCTGAACCAACAGCTGAACCGTCTGCATCTTCTGCAGAGCCACCTAAAATATCGGATGAGCTTGCAAACAAATCTAACAGCGAATCAGAGCTTACATCGACAGTAAAACCAGCTGAAACTACAGACAACCGAGTTCCTGATGAAAATAAGACTGAAGTAACACCTACCGAGCCAAGTGGTAAAACTCATACCGAAACTCTTGATACGAAAAAAGTTATAGATGCAGCATCCATGAGTAATGTCGAAGTTTCTACAACATCGACAAGCGAACCAGCAAGTGTCATAGGACTTGACGAAGGAAAAGAAATATTACAAATGGTAGAATCTACTGAAATGAATAGAGAAAAATATACATCGACGGAGACTCCTCACAATGTAGGCCAAGGATTCGTTAAAAAAGCTCCTCGTCTTGACAAAGATGAGCAAGATAATCCTAACCCAATAGAATCAAACGTGAAAGATATAGTAACCTCTAGTGCTGAAGCTAATGTAACAGAAACTGCTTCCGATTCGTCCAACAATGTACCATATGATAAAAATAAAGAGCCGGAAACTTTGTTAAATAAAGAAAATTCTGAAGATCAATACAATGATATAACGGATGAGCTAGTTCCCAAAGGATATGGTAAAAATGATATAGAATCGTCGCAGGATGTAAAAAAAGATGAGAAGAAAATTCAAAAGGTTTACAAAGAAATTAAAAATATTGAATCTGTAAAATTATCGACAACTGAAAGTGGACTTGACAAACATACTGATGATCCTAATATGACGTCTCAAGTACCCATTTTACCGATCGAAATTCAAAATGACATGTCTACGACTGAAACTGTGGAAAAATTAGACACGCAAGCGACATCTCAAGAACCTGATAAAGAAATCATCTTGACAACTAACTTATCCAAACTGTCACCCGTAGACGCGAAAACCACTGAGCAAATTCCAATATTGCCAGAGGAATTGCAAACAACAGATGCCAACAAACAAGAACACGCAGAAACTACGGCTGGTTATACAATTGGCAAACGTATCGATGAACCAATGGACGATCTTGATGAAGAGACGGAAAAGTTGCATGCATCTGGTACATCAGAATCTGTAACGACAAGTATTAATCTAGGCGAGGAAATTCCTGACAAAACAACGATGAATTACAATATCCTTTTGGAGAAAAGCGATATGATGACGGATATCAAACCAGTTTCGGAATCTATTGCGGACGATACTACACCACAATCGTTTGAATATGTATTCCAGGTGACAACTACCACTGAAAAATCCGTATCACCGGATGAATATGAAGAACTGACTGAAGAACAACTGCGCGTTGTTCCATTGGAGGAAAGAGAAGAATTGAAAAAACCATCCGATGATCAACAAATCAAGATTAAAAAAGAAAAAGAATTAAATTTGGAAGTATCAAGTGAGCTTGTAAACAATGCACCCACAAAAAGTAGTAGAACTGTAGAGGATGACAATATTCCAAAACTCACTTCAGGAGTATCAGAGTCGGATATAAATACAAAATCTGACGATGTGGCGCACACATCCGATGTCAATATAAAAGAAACGAATAAATCGAACAACACTGAATCGAGTACCAGCACGAGCTCGTATCCTAATATTATTCCTGTCTCGGAAGATCTCGAAGACGATTATCATTTTACCGAACCAACCATCATGTTAAATTTCAACAATCGTCTCGCAACCACAGATATGCCAGAGGCCACTATAAATACAGAGAATATACAAAACGTTTCTGAAGCCAGTACTGCCGCTTCACCGGTAGTTGAGATTTCTTCCACGGAAAATGCAGCTAATGTTACTGAAATTGATGAAACCATAAAGGAACACGAGAAAAAAGATGAAGCTCAGCCAGAAATTTTGGGAATCCCAGTAGCAATTGTAACTTCGCAAGATGAAACACCTCCAATTTTCTTCTCCAAATGCAAAAGTGGTCAATTCCAATGCGTCAACGGAACCTCCAGAGATGGAGCTTACTGCGTCAATCTTTCGGCTAAATGTGATTCAGAAAACGACTGTTCCGACGGATCAGACGAGGTGAATTGCGAAAAAGACGGTTGCCCAGGAAATTTCCAATGTGCTAGTGGTCAATGTCTCAAACGACACCTTGTCTGCAACGGTATAGTTGATTGCGATGATGGTAGCGATGAGAAAGAATGCGCTCAATGGAAGTGCAACTTTGACGAATTCCAGTGCCCTAATGGTAATTTATTTATTTATTTGTTTAATACCAAAAAATATCTGTACACACGACTAAAAAACGTAAATATCAAATTTGTATTATGGTTTTGCAGGAAGATGTATTCCGGTATTGTGGCAGTGCGATGGTCGGCCGGACTGTGAGAATCACGCTGATGAATATTCATGCTCTGAAAGCTGCGGTAATGACGAGTACCTTTGCCCGATAGAAAAGTGGTGCATACCTCAAACCTGGCGTTGTAATGGCGTGTCCGAGTGTGTGAATGGAGAAGATGAAAAGTTATGCGAATGCGCTATCGATCAATTCAAATGCGATACCGGGGGATGTATTCCCGCGGATCAATTATGCGATGGAGTTGAACACTGTCCAGATAGATCGGACGAATGGAATTGTCTGAGTGGATCAAGTAAGAATACAACCAACAGTACTGAAGTCGACAAAGAAAACAAAGAGAATGAATTTTCTACGCGAATTAGTTTAGTGAAGATAAGGTTCGTATATCAATAGATACTGATAAACACTAGAAAAATGCAAATCATCAGTCATTATAATTAAATCCATTTTACTCTTCAGACAATCAAGCGGCGATTACAGATTCGTATGCTCTGACGGATGGACGGACGAGTTCAGCGATCAATATTGTCGAACCTTAGGATTCGCTTCATCCGAAGCAACTCAATTCGTAGAACAGGGATCGAATAAAAACTTGCTTCAACTAACTTCGAACGCGAGTCCTAATTCCTCGCTCGTCGTCAATCTGGAGAAAATAAGTTCTTGCAAGTCGGAAAAAATTGTCGAAGTATCGTGTCAAGAATTTTCCTGTGGATCTCATGAAAGCGTTGGCCCTACAGCTCGACTAGTGGGAGGCACACCTGCTAGTGTGGGACAATGGTCCAGCGTTGCGCTTCTGAAGGAACCCAAGTATGGGGCTGCTTGCACAGCAAGTGTCCTTAGCCCTATGCATGCTTTAGCAAGTTACTCGTGTATTTATAGGTATTTGATTGAGTTACTTGGTGGGAATTGAATATATTTTGGTTTCGAATTATAAAACGAATATTTTTGTCACTTTTAGTTACAGACAGAGTAGCGGATGGCAACTTTTCGTTGGTGGAAATCTCCTGAAACCATTCAAAGTCAAAAATATTGTGCCTTACCCACAAGTCAAGTACAATCAATTCCTCTATAACAATGATATTGCACTCGTTGAACTAGCAGAGCCGCTGACTTTTTCGAGAAACGTCAGCGCCGTTTGTCTTCCTTATCAATCTATCCAGGTAAAGTATATATGAATTACATTGTAATATAATTATTCTATGAATTTGTGCTATATTTTTAACGCTACTTTTTAAATTTTTTAGCCACGACAGTTGTGCGTGACGGCTGGATGGGGATTCCCTGTAAATGGAGAAGTCGATTTACAGCAGTACTTGAAATTTTTGCCTGTGCCGACTTATGATTCTGAGGAATGCAATGCGACTAGCCATTACGCAGGTTTCATAACAAAACACAATATTTGTGCCGGATTTACCGATAACGATAAAGGACCGTGTTATGTAAATATAAATTTCGTTATTAACGATTTGACAAAAATTTCAAATCGCAAAATAGATAAACTGAAATAAAATTTCTTTTTCAGAACGACGAAGGCGCACCTTTGATGTGTGTCAGTGAAACAGGTAGATGGGAAATTCAAGGTTTATTGAGCCATCACAGCAGATGCTCAAGAGGTCATCCCGCGATATTTTCCAGTTTGACACCAGCTCTTTCCTGGTTGAGAAATTCTGTGCCAGCACTACAAGTCAATACTTGATTCGATACGAAGAATATTTTGAAAAAAGCATAATATTAAATAATTTTAATTTGTTTTTATATGAAAAGATGAAAAATGCAAAGTTCACAAAAAAGAAAATATTGGCCATTATTTTTTATGGCTCGTATTGTTAAGACGTTTTTATTTACTTCGTTGTTGACGAAATATTTATAATTCACAAGTGCCAAAAGAGAAAATTTTGTTATTAATTCAGTCAAACAAATCAAAAGCAAATTTTAGTGGACTCAAATGAATTCTTGTCCAAGACAGTGTAAAAATGCATAATTAAAGGCACACTATAAACACACGTACTTATGCTTCGGCAAACTGTTGTAAATAATGTATAGAGCAAAGATTAATGGACTCGACAGTTTTATACATATCTTATCTTGATTTTTTAATGAACGTACTTAAGATTCCGAAAGATTATGTATAAATAAGTCTATGTGATTAAAAAACGAGTAATAAGAAGTGTTTGCGACTAAAATTTATCCTCTGCATAGTTTTTAAACAGCAGAGACAGGTATAATTAAGATGAATGTATATAATACATTAGTTATAATACAATACATTGTTATAGTTATTATATTAAAAATATTGAATATTGTATATGTATAGTCATTAATTTGAGTGCAAGTATTTTAGGAGATAAGCTAAAAAATAATAAAACATGTAATTACTCATAAGTCAAAGCATTTAATTAAAATAATGTTGTTTAAATATATTCTTATTCTTATAAATTATAAAAAGTTATTTAATCCATCACTTTTTTTGGTTCAGCCTTTCTTTCCAATTCACTTACTTCAGTGTCTAAAGCAATCAACGTTTTAGAAACATTCATAATAATATCGTTATACCTAGTGATCATACTTCTCGTTTCTGAATTTACTTTTTCCGCTTGTTCTCCAAGTTCCACATAGTTCAATGATAGATCATGTAGCTTATCTGACATTTCTGGCAAATTCTTGAAACGATCACTTTCTAATACTGGCAATAGTTCTTTTAACTGGATTAACCTTTGAACATTTTCTCGAATTTCTGGTTCCATAGCCAAAATGTATTCAAGTTTCATGTCGGTTTGCATTTCCGTTGGCTCGAAATCCGATTCTGTATAGCTTTCTAACTCTGGCAACCTCTGAATCAAAGTATTGATCTTCTCCCGACCAGAAAGCGCTGAAGAAATCAAAGTATTAGCATGTGCGACACTTTCGATAATGTTGTTTTCTGGCATTGGGCCTTCAGCATTGGGTTTCTTTTCAGATCCATAAATCTTCTTTTCTAATTCATAAATTCTTTTTTCCAAAATTTCTTCAATCGACGAACTGGAAAGCCAAATTAAAACTATTTTATTCCTAAATAACTACTAAGTGAAATATTTGTAATGAAATTTTTCAATCCACATTGTAGGTTACATGGAAAGAATTTCATTCAATATATTGATGTATGCAAATAAAGTAAGCGTTAAAATGATAAAAATTGTATTATTTATAAAACACTCACCTCATCTTTAAAGTCAAATAGAGAACTGGATATAGTTTATAACAATTACTGTTTTTTAAACTTGATGAAAATACGATGTTCTACTCTTCATAGCACATCAAATACAATTAAAAATTAACAATTTTTCTAAAATGCGTTTGTGTTAAAATAACAATTAATACTGATTAATCACATTCTCTATATACAAATTTGATAATATTTGATAAACTCTACTCTGTGGGTATGCGTAACAAGTAAGAAATGTGAAGTATGGTACACAAAACGATAGCTGAAGCTAGGCGAGAATCGATAATCGAATCTATAGCAGTGGGTGGGAAAATTTAAATTCAGAGGAAAGCAATAAAATTTATTCGTTCTACCACTTAAATATTATGAATGATAAAATCATTTAAAACACATTACAATTTTGCGTTTTGTAATGTAAATTTTTATTTTGTCTTTATTTTTATACCACCCTTCTTAAAAAGTAAGTTAAAAACTGAATTGTCTCATACATAAACTTAAAAAATTAAGGAATGACGTTGATGAACGTTTTTTCCGTTATTAAAATCTGTTAAATTTATATAGTCAACTTAAAGATTAATAATAATCGACTAAAAGAATGCGCTTACCATATTAATACAAATGTAAAAAAAAAAGCTAAAAATAGATAATTCTACTAAAACGTAAATTCTTCATCGATACCGGATTCCAAACATAAAATTATCCAGCATTCTTCCTACGCCTCGTGTGCAATTTCAAAATTTTCAACTTTCATATGCGCACATTTGCATAGTTGCAGCCTCACGGCGGGTAACGGTATAAGTAGACGCACATATAAGCGCAGTAGCCGGCGAAGCCTTGAGATTTTACAAATATAAGCTCCAGGTCATATATAAGAGAGCTCGTAGGAGCCTCACATATATACAATATAGACACACGCTCTCTTCTCTGCGGGAAATGAGCCGTGTCATAAACATCCGACGCTTTGCTTTCCAGATTTTCGTTTCCTTCCGTGCTGCATGCATCTTGTGGCAATATGTGCATGCTATCCTATAGCTCTCTTTCTTTCCCTCGGACCCTTTCGTCCCCGAAATACTTTTTCCCTACGGGTTACAATACCATCATATGGCCATCAGCGTTAGTTTCAAGTTGTACGATTTCTGTTTTCGCGTCTTCTTTCGTTTCGCGACCGCGCTCTAAAAAAAAGCCCTAATATATACATATATACAGGGGCGGCGGCGACGAGAGCACACGAGGGAGAGAAAGAGGATATACATGAGTGTATACACACTTGAAACACAACAACAGCAGGTACTGTACTCAATAAACAAAGTACGTGCCAGCCGGGAGGGGAGCAGAAACTGTATAGGCCTCGACGACAGACAGAGAAATATAAGAGAGAGAGAGTAGACATATGCACTACTGAGTCGCCCTTTTTACACTGTTGTGTACGCGTTGTTGCAGTTCAAATATAAGAGTAGTAGACCTCTTGCATTTCGCTTTTATCAAACGATTCGGTTTATTGGTGAATTAACATTTTGTTGGGGATTGCGCGGAGCTTCAAAACCGGAAAGTTTCGTAACGTTAGATTGTATATAGGTATATGGATCTTTTTTACGGACTCTAAAATACTCTCTTTTATATGATGATACTTATCGTGTGGACGATAAAGTCGTTGATTGATAGCTGATAGTTATATTGCTTCGGGGTAATTTTTCATGCGGGAGATATTCTTCTTCGCACCGGAACAAAGAAAAGACGAACGAAAAACGCGTTGCTTATTGTCTATTATTTTTATATAACTACAATATATTATAAAATTTAATAATATTCAACCAACCTTCGTATTGAAGTCTCAGAGCAAACTGTGACAAGAAGCAACAGTCCTCATATATGTATTCTTCCTAATGCACACAGTCACACACCGCGAGTATGCGAAAAGAAAAATAAATCCCGGTTTCCGCGAGACTCCAGCAAAGGCTTGATATTGCACATGCAGCTATTATTATTATATTCCGCGAAACGTGTGCAGCGTAGTAGGGGCGCCTCCGTCGCGAAATATGAGAGTGAGAGAAAGAGAGGGAACAGAACACAGCTCTCTCTCTCTCTGTCTCTCTCGGGCTTCTCTCGACGAGAGCGCCGGAGAGAGTCCTCTAGAGCTCAGTTGCTCGCGAGCTACACTCGACGCAGAGCTGCGTGCGAGCTAGCGCCAGTCAGTCGGACTTCACATACAGACACAGACACACTGTCATGGCCGATGGCGCGGATCCAGCAGCAGCAGCATCAGCATCCCAGTGCAAAATCTTATCATCGTCATCGTGCTTGTTGCAACTCGGCGAAGGCCGTAAAATCGGTCTAAAGCTGAGTCGTGAGTGATATGGGGAAAGATGAGCAAACGAGCTCCGGACGGGACGACCTCGGCTGCCGACAGTAGTGACCTGTCGCTCCTGTTGCTGGAGGATACGACGACGACGACGATGACGGACTCGAGGACTACGAGACGTTCGAGGTTACGGGGGATAGTCGGTATCTGCCTGCTACTGGCCTTGGCTGGTATGCTCTACCTTGGCTACTTCTGCCCTGATCATGTCTGTGCCCTCAGCAGCCGAGATCCCAAGGAGACGACTAGACTCTCCGAACCTCTTCTCTCGGGTGAGACATTACTTTATATACGGCTCTCATTTTTCACGGCTATTTCCGTTCGACGACGCTGCGCGCTGGAGGATTTCTTTTTCGCTTCTTCTTCTTTTTTTTTAATCGAGATGCTGGCGATGCGTTTCGCTGCGTAATAATAATCATCCGAGTCAGCAGCAGCACGATTGTGTTGCACACGTTTCTGCTGTGTGTGTGTTTGTTTAGCCGAGAATCGCGGAATCTCTTCGCTCTCGGGATTTTTCAGAGATTGCGCTCTTGTGTACTCATATATGATGCTCGTAATCGCGCGCTTAAAACTTATATATGTGCATGCGAGACTTATAACTGCTTCTCTATTGAAAATGTGCTGTTTTGCATGAACGAGTGTGCGTGTACTTTTTGGTTGTAGGTAACACCCTTGGCCTAGGATCTAATTCACTTGAACAAGAAAAAAATAATTTTTTGCCAGTACATCCTGCATTTAAGCTGCAGAGCATTCAAGGAAGCCTTGGCTACGACGATATCTTTTTAAACGACACCTTTCAGTTTGATATCAACGCTCACGATGTCATGGTATTCCTGCACATTCAAAAGACTGGTAAGAAATTCAATTTCTTTAATAACATCTCAATACAATCCTTTGCATTATTCAATCCGAGTCTGGGCAGGTAATTTGCATAAAAATTGCAACTTCCTGTACTTTGTATACATTATTCACTGGATCAAGCTAATTTTATTGTTCTTTTATTCTATTATTTCAATTGGTTATTAATCAGCATTATATATTTCTCGTATCATCGTTATGTTATCAATGAAATTGTCAATTTGATAACGCACTCCAGCCAATTTTCTCAGTATAGCAATCATCTTATGCAACTGTTCCCATTGCAGGAGGCACTTTGTTTGGTAAACACTTAGTTCGTGATCTTGATCTGCAAAGGCCATGCACCTGTCAAAGGCGACGTAAACGTTGCTTTTGCTTCCGTCCAAATCGAAATGAAAATTGGTTGTTCTCAAGATATTCCACTGGGTGGAAATGTGGATTGCACGCAGATTGGACAGAATTGACGAGTTGTGTTGATTCTGAATTGAACAAAATTGAAGGAGATAATGTTAAAAGAAGATATTTTTACATAACAATAATTCGACATCCTGTGGCGAGATATCTATCTGAGTTTAGACACGTGCAAAGAGGAGCCACTTGGAAAGGTGCTCGACACTGGTGCGGAGGTGCTCAAGCTAACATTCCTCAGTGCTATCCAGGACCTAATTGGAAGGGAGTAACTTTAGAACAGGTATAGTTACAAAGTTCACTTTGATTTGACTGTTTGAAATATTGCATCTACCAATAATTTACATCTTTTTTTGCAGTTTATGGCCTGTCCACATAATTTAGCAAGCAATAGACAGACTAGAATGTTGGCAGATCTATCTCTTGTTGGTTGCTACAACTCATCACTTAGTAGTATAGAACGAGATCGACTTATGTTAGCTAGTGCAAAGAGAAATCTGAAATACATGCCATTTTTCATGCTTACGGAGTATCAAAAGGTAAATTTTAATTATTAATTTATTATTTCTATAGTCAATCATAACATATTAACAATCCAATAGATCATTTATTTTTTAAATATACATCCTTATGTTTATTGTAATCATAAACATCATCAATATTCAAAGGCATCTTTCAAGATGTTTTAATGCAAATGTTTACGTGAACCCCAGATGCTTTATGTATACCACAGTTTTGTTTTTGCTGCTTCTACTCTCTTTCTCCCTCTCTTTCTCCCTCTTTGTATATTTATCTTAAAATGAACTGCACAGCTGCTTCATGTTAACCCTGTTGCCCGCATACGTATGAAGCAGTTTCATTTAATGTAAGAAAGGATTTCACAAAAATTTTATAAAAAATACCGTAAGACGTCTTACAGTAATTTTTTATTTTTAATTTACTCATTTTATCCAGTTTTTGATTGAAAAAAATTGACAAAACTATTTGTCAATGTTTTGTAAGAGAATTGTGGATATCATTATTTGACCACAGTAAAGATCATCTTTTAAAATCAAACAGTGTTTCAAGAAATTTCAAAGAAGATTTTCTAACGTTATTTTCTAAAAGTACGAAGACTTAGGAGGACTCATTTGCTTTTTCACATATCCTTATCCTGCATTAAACAAGAATTCATCGTTCTAAACTGCAATGCTTGTCTACACTAATTATTAACAAGAATTCATCGTTCTGAACTGCACTGCTTGTCTACACTAATTATTAACAGCTGATCAATAATGCAATAATTATCACCAGGTAGGACAATATTCTTTCGAGGAAACATTCGGAATGAGATTTGCCGTTGCTTTCGAACAACACAACGCAACGCTAAGCGCTGCGACTATGGCAACTCTTACTCCTGAACAACTGGATGCTGTTAGAAGACTTAACAAACTGGATCTTGAACTATACGAATTCGCGACGAATCTTGCGCATCAAAGATTTCGGCATCTCAGAGATCGTGACCCCTACTTTGTTCAACGATTCCAGCACCTTGGTGAGTTGCCATCAAGGCAAAGTGTTACTGAATTCAACTGGGACTCAGTGATAGAAGATACAACAGACATTGACTAGACGCTTTGTGTCATGCACAGAGAGGTCAGCACAAAAATGAAAGTTTGTCCTTTGCCAAGTGCAAAAGGACGTCATGCATTTTATTTACGTAAAGTGTTACAAATTACTTTACATTTGTAAATTTGCCCGTTCACCTGCATAAAGCAGTACTGTGAAACATTTTTTGCTTGCGTGGTAGTTCTAACAGAGGCAACTAATTTTTTTTTTATAATTCCACGCGAATGGGAAATTTTCATCAATGCTGCATATAGTTGAACTCACCAAAAGTTTTATAGAAGCTTTTTTGGACGAGACCAAAGAAAAACCGTAAAAACATAGGCCCAATCTTCGATACTTATTTCACAGCTGTTTTACAATAGTTAAACAGCGTTTGATCTTATAAGAAAGTATCTCACGTGCGATCGTCATTGTTTTAATTTTAGAACATCTTTTCATCAAAGTTCTTCCACTTGTACGCACATATGTTTTGTTTTTACACAGACTCTTAATGCCAT
>UCQR01004312.1:0-11524 GCA_900474235.1 Cecidostiba semifascia
GTATATACGTGTATATGTGTGTGGGAGTATATAGTCGGCTCTCGGTATAATAACGCAGTAGGAGATCGATGCACCTATACAACAAGCCAACGGCTTCTCGAAAGGATATGGGCTTTGTCGGATCGGATATGCTTCTGATGGACCGGGATCACAATTGATATAGTGCGTATGTGTGTGGCTTACGCCTAATTGTAAAGTTTCTCCGCTTATCTTCGAGTTTATAATATTTAATAAAATATATCGTTTGAAACATTTTGTCGTGTTCTGTGAATAACACACAAAGTGTCATTGTATCTGTATATACCGTATTAATTAACAAAACTTTTTAATTAATTGTGTGTACGTTTCAATTAAAATCTCAATTACATGTATGAATTTCGTGCCTGTGGTACAAAGCTCCGTCGTCGTACAGGATTCAATTGTTATTCGATTACGCACAGTATAAAGTGCAGCTCAATCAAACGTCGCGCGCGATTTCTTCTTTTCTCCGCGTTTATATATTTATTGCTTTCCATTCGCTTCCGATTATTCTTTTTACATTTGTGTATGTATTTCATATTAATCTATCGCTTCTCCCAATGAATAATTCTGGGAAACAATAAAGTAAAATAAAATGATTTTTCATATAATCACGGTGCTTGAAAAATCCAAGCAAGTAATTCGTACAAATCGAGACGACGGCGCCTGCCTCGTTGCGTCGTCTGCGTCTTCACGAGTGTTCAGCTGCACCGATTGATTGAGCGATCGCTGATGCTATATACTACTGCATCGGGCTCTTTGTATTCCTTGCACGTATATAGTATATATGTGGGAGAAGAAAATAAATCTACTGTTTATTTGTTTCATCCGTTTTAACGACTGCAATTTACTCATTCGCTTATGAGTCAATGTTCGCAAATGAACGAATAGTATACAATATAATAAATTCAAATATTATTCCGCGTAGCCGCATGGAATAATATTATTGCGACACGCACGCGCGGAAACGAGAAGTTGTTATAGAAAGTAAAAAGAGAATCTCGTGACGGAGACAAAGAGCGCGCTCGAGAAAGAGAAGGATAGCGGTGCAGATTGTTTTTCCGTAATTTGTTGAATCCCTTTTATCGAAAAGCCCGGCGGCGGCGGTCGTAGGAGGTAAATCAATCGAAGCTCCTCGCCAAATGAAATGCTTCGTTCTTTCTTTTTCTCGCATCCGCGCATTCGTTGCGAAGATGTAGTATGTGTATGCGATCGAATTGATCGATATATACCGTCGTGTAAGAAGATATAGTTGTGATACTATCAATTTATTTATATTATCTCAATTTCAATGAAAGCCCCGATCTATTCATCACTCGGTGGATGCATAAATGTATATTATATTATATCCGCTATGGACTTGTTGATAAAAGCGTCATATATCCCGCAGTTTTGCATGATGTGATGTGCAACCAGTGCACGCACGTGTGTGTATATATCATTTATGCAACTACGGCATGCATAATCAATTACACTGCTGTGCGTAGAGTCTTATACACGAGGAGAGAAAGACCACGTGGGAGTAGAGCTAGAGTATCGAAGGGGGGGGAATCGGGTGGACGGGAAAGGAAGAAAGTGTATAGTGAAAATTTATTTACGCCGCGGGGGTTGAGTGTACTGTAGAACTGCCTTCTCTCTCTCTGACAATTAGAATTGGATATGGGCAGTGGGATTGGCTGTGCTTACTGATGCTGCTTGCGCTAGATGCTTGGTAGACTTTGCGGGCACACTTGAGACTTGGTTTTACATTCCGTCGAGGAATGTGTTTAGACTTTGTGACCGAATAGTTTCGTAGTTGATTATATCTACGAGATTTTCGTCTTTAGCCGTAAATTGCCATTTTTACCCTATATGATTATCAAGCGAGAACCACATAGATTTGCAAAAACGTATATACACCACTACATGAGATTACGGAATCCCGTCATATACATATAGATCAGAAGAAAACCGGACAACGAGAGAAATGAGGCAAGAGCCGAGCAAAAGTCGTATCCGTATAAAAGAAGAGACAAATAAGGACAAAGATAAAGAAAGAGGAAGAAAAGAGAGAAAGAGAGCTGTCGTCCAGGCAAGCTTTTCTCCCACTTAGAACGATGGACTGCGCGAAATTGCGAAAAGCTAATTCCATTTCACCGGCGAGCGCTCGCGGGGGGGTATAAGTCTTGCTCTCCTCCTCAACACCACTATACACTCGGTGTATAACACAGAGCAGCGCAGTAAACCAATCACATTAGAGGCGCAGAGAGCGCGTCGCCGCCGCCTCGACGCCTCTCTCTCTCTATATCCATCTCTGTCCGCTCGCCCGCGCGTCTTTATCCCGCAACGTGTCCGCTCGTCGCTTTTTGCTCGCTTTTCCTCTGCTGATTAATGCCCGCGGTAATTAAATTTTAATCCGAGAGTCATCGATGCAAGCCGACGAATATATTGCCTCTATATTTGTATACATATACTCTCTGCGCAACAGTATAGCCCTTTGAGAGAGGGATGCGAGTATAGCGTTTGATGGGGGGCACCCCTTTGAATCGCGAAAGTTTACGCGGCTGATTTTCGAGAGATTGGACATTTTTTCCATCACTACCCCTGATGCGCGAAGCTTTAATTATCCTTCGCCACACAGCTATATATAGTGATGAGTTTGTTGTTGCGTGCGAGCGAGCGCACGTGTGTTAACCCGCTGCTCTCCGGGATAATGAAATTTTCGCGGCGCGTATGTATATGTATATGGGTATAAAAGTGTAATTAGGAGAGTTTTTGTGCACTTTTCGCTGAATATAAATGCGCGGACAGAAAGAGAGAGAGAGAGGAAATTAGTATTCGATGTTTTTTGTATTATTGTGTACATACACCTGCGGCGCGTTTGTTGTGTTCGGGTGGGATTAATTGCGCTCTGCATTGGAAAGATGAGGAATTGAATATATATTCTGCGGCCGGTTTGATAAATGAATAATTAAAGGGAACTGCTGGCGGATATTTTGTTTGCCGGCTTATGGCTTGTTTCATTAATTAGCACCCGCGTGCATCACGCTTGTTTCTTTATCTTGATTACGATAAATATACTCGCTATACGGCAACACACAATCGATGTTTTTATATCCCAGCGCGCGTTGACTTTGTATATATACGAGAGCGTTTATTTATTGTTTAATTTTATACAGAACGCCGAGAGCTGCGTGAATTTATTTATAATTATATACACAGTATATAATGAATAAACGAGCGGCTATTATCGAAACCGAAGTATAAAAGTTTGGCGATCGATCTCATGCGACATGTGTAAGAAGACAATTTTAGAGATTGTGTTAATCAAGCAAATGCACGCGTATGAAAATTGTAATCCAGATTTTCAGGTATATTGAGGCGAAACTCACTCGCGCGGGGTTGAAATAATTATTTCAATCTGTTGCCAAGCCTTTCAAGCCGTGCCTATATACTACACACACTTATATACGTATCTCGTCGCTCACTTACTCGAATGAAAATTTTCGTCGTTGATTCACTCATGAAAATGTGAGCCTATATACTGTGGGATAATTAACTCCAAGTAATTACTCATCATCTTCCATATTTAGCCTATCGCTTAATGGATTCGTAATGACCTTTGAGCATAAGTTCGCGCATACATACACACATCACACATTTTTTCTCCTCTCTCTCTTCTGCGAATTTCCTTCATGTCTTTCAGCATTACGCAAGTGCACTCTCTTTACGCATCTCCCAGCTATTACCGCGTTTTTTTTCTCTTTTTCATCATTTTGCGCTCTATTTTCAACTTTATTCTCTCTCTCTCTGCTTTTTTACACACTTGCAAGGATTTATTATATTTTAAATTACTTGTGGCTTTTTTTCCTACTCGACGCGAAAAACGAAAAATATAATACACATCAGTGCAAAAAACCTCCAGGTCTTTAGTATATTTATCCTACACTCTGTTAAAAAAAAGTCACAAATCTCGCACTCTCTGTTGCAGTATATATACACGCGAAAGATAAAAGGCTATATTATTCTGATTACCGTAAAAGGATTCGAAAAACGCAAAGCTCCGAGGGAGAGATATTTTCAGCCGGACACACACACACACACACACACGCGGCACCGGTTATTAAAAAGCCATCAGCAGCTCGTAACTCCATATTACATTACCCCGAATGTCGTCCCTGACTAAAATTATACACAGCTGTAGACTAGCGGTATAGTATAGTACATAGCCCACTTTGATTTTTGGCACGTCTAGGAAAGAGAGAGAGAGAGAGAAAAAAGCTCTCCTCGGAATCGATCCTCGCGCGCAAGACCGACGACTGATTTCATTAGGCGAACTCGGGCTTTCGCCAATCCTTCTCTCTCTCTCTCTCTCCGCAGAGCGTATATTACGCGGCCTTCCATTTATCAAGCGCGTAAAAGTGTCGACAGGGAGCTCGCGAGCGCGCGAGCGTGACGGCGTAATGAAACCGAAAGACGACGAGACGTGTCGGTCTGTGTGTATGTCTGCGTATGTGTGCAGGGTGTATATATGTACATGTATATAGGAGGAAGCGATGCGGCGATTATCAATGCGATATCGACGTGTTAATTTACGAGCGGCGGACGAGCGATGTGTGTGCGTGAGTTGGCTCTCTCTCTCTCTCTTTCTCTCGCATGGGCAAGTGCAATTAAGAGACCTGGCTTTGCGCGTTATAACGTATTATATACCTATGTATGTATCCAGGCTTATGACTCGGGCTATTTATATGCAATTAGTTTGAGTTTTTTTTCTCGTTTCTAATCAGGCGTATGCGCTCTCGTGTGTGGACAGTTTGGAATTAAAATGGAGAGAGAGAGAGAGAGAGAGGGCTTTTTTTGGTTGGTTTCTTGTCATTTCTGGTGGACATCATTTTTTTTTTGTCTCTAGGGGGATCGATTTCTTGATTACCGGTTGCTTTTTGCTAGGCGACTATATACCTACTGTTGCTATTAATCAAGTGACGGCTGCAAACTTGCAGCGGGTAATCTGCGTTATTGATGATTAGGGAAAATGTGACGAAATGAGATTATGCATTAGTTTTGAGGAGCTCGTTTGTTGACCGGTTGTCAATTCAGTTGAAACTTATTTGTATTTGTGATGAATGGTGTTATTATAAACTTTTTTTAGCGGTCTCGTTACTGCAATAAAAGCTAGTGTGATTATTTATAAATACTGCTTGAATAACTGTCTGGCTTTTTAGTTACTGGCTAACGAAGATAGGTGGCGCATAGGCAACTTTCGGTTTCCCTCATCTTAATCTGCGCGCCGAAAGTAGATATAGCGGTGTGTGACCTATGCCAAAACAGCCTTAATTGTTAGATCTGCGTGGGTTACTCATGCTATAACTGCCTTTGTTATTTTCGAACTGTACTTTTTTATCACGAAAATCGTGATTTTAACGCATAGCCGTAATGATGGTATATTGTATCTGTCACCAGTAACTAGTTAAATCCCAACTCCAAAAAAAACGTAAACATAAAAAACTCCATTCAAAAAAAGATCTTCGACAATCATAAGCAGTACAGCTCATTATTATACCAGTGCTCTCCGCGAGACACACGTCTAAATTCGGAATAGCGCGAGCCACTTGATAAATAAACGAGATAACTCTCTCTCTCTCGTCTTGTTTTCGTCGCCAACAAGCTACTGCACAAGGACGACGCGAAGAGAAAATCAGCGTGAAAAAAGCGGCCCATTTCCTCGGCCAGCAATAAATTAAATGCGGCCACCGCGGCGGCGCTCGATCGCTATATAGAAAAGCAAAGCAGGCCGAATCCGCGCCGCGAAATTTATAGGCCCCGAATGAATCTTGCGCTTGCCTTGCGCGACGGCCAAAGTAATATCAATTTCGGTAAATGGAAAAAGTATATCGAGATGCGGCTCTCGAGAGCAGCGGCGGTGGCGGCTCTTCGATCCGCGCCCGGGCAATTTGATCCGCGAATTTATTGACTGATGTATTATAGCAGCTGAGCGGCCGAGCAAGAGAAAAATATTGCGGCGCTCGCTCGCTCGATTTTTCGAGGACGATATTAACGGCGTTTCTCTGATGCTTTCTTTTCATGTCGAATGCGTGTGCGAGTAGTAAATTGAACTTTTTATTCTGTTGTATAATCCCTTTACGCTATTCGCATAAACACCAGTATACGAGTAACCATGACAGCAGACAAAGTCGCGTAACAATCACGAAAAGAGCGAGCTTCAACACTTCATAATGTAATCGCCGCCGCAATTCACACGCAGTCCAGCGATCAAAGCTCTATACTCGCGATAATTAACGCGAGACCCTCTTGGCACGCGCGCGTATATAGTCCAAATTAAAAAACTTCCTACGTGTATACCCAGATCGAAAGAAATTACGTTCTTCTGACACACGGCCGCGACCTCGGCATTTCCATTAAATTAGCAATCACCGACGAAATAACGAGCGGCCGAGCGCGAAAATAGGAATCGCCTCTCTGCGCCGATCGAGAAACGGACGCGCCTTTGCCACGTGGCCAATACTTCTTCGTTAGGGGGATGACGGTGGTGGTGGCGGTGAGGGGGTGCGGAAAACAAGTGGTCGAGCATTTATAGACGTGGCAGCTCTCGCAAGTGGCTATTTTCCGGCGAGTGCCCGCCGATTAAAAATCCAATTCGATCGCGCCTCGGCCTTCTCTCTCTCTCCTCAGGCGCCATCACCGCGCCGACGTTCTTATGTGTGTGCTTGTGTGCGTGTGTCCCGATGAGCTTTCAGTATTTTAATGGCAATATAGGAATTTCGATCGTTTATAATACCTATAATTGTTTGAATCGATATACGCGATACAGTCAAAATGGCTATAATAGTCATCAGCTAGTTCACTAAAGTGAAGAAAAGTATCGAGTATGTGTGTAGCGGCAAATTGATTAAATCGCTCATACGTAAAAACAATTTCCTCGAAAACACACACGTATATATATACGCCTCCCTTCCGAAGCCAATATATCTCAGCCGGCAGCAGCGAAAATAATCAGCCATCGTTCCATCAATCGCGCAAAGTACTCCTTTTCCCTTCCACTCTAATTCCGCAGTATAGCTCCCCTCCAATACACACGTCGTATATAGTCTCGATCCTTTCTCCGGAATATGAACTGCCGGACACACACACACACACACACACACACACACGAGTCTCGCAAAAAGGCTGTAGAGGTCAGAGAGTGTGATATTAAAGTTTCATTCGGAAAACGTTAAATTCCTCCTGGCGCGCGTCTCTGACCTTTTTCGGCGATTGGATGTGTGCTCTTTTTTTTGGAGAGCTAGAGAGAAAGAGACTTTCAAGAGCGCGACGCGACTGCATGCTTAATTGATCGGGTTGGAGTATAACGTGGCCGTATATATTGATCGTGTTTTATAATTCCGATCGGCTCTCTGATCTTTGATTGAAGAACTCGTCGAGCTTTGAAGTTCAATCAGGTTGATACGAATCTTTTTTTTCTCTCTCTATCTCTCTGCCTGTCGCTCTTTCTGTGTATAATGCGTTGTATATACATATACGCTTTCGAGGAATTCGTTCAAAGTCTGTATGTAAATTCTCGGCAGCCATCATCGTCGATGCGATTTATTCCGAGATACATTCAATTCTTGCATAATTTCGATTATACTTCAATCTTATATCGCACAGATTCCATCGTCAATTGTATTATACTCCCACGCACACCGGAATAAATTTCTTTTCTTCCAACACCCACGACTATACCTCCTGATGCTTATTGTACTTCATTAAATTTGCTCTCGCTACTTTCCTTCATATATATGCATATACATTACACAGTCACGATAATGGGATTCGCAAACCCCGGCGCAGCTCCTTTTCGCTAATAAATATCGATTCCATCAGCTGTATATATATACTATGACTAAGGGAAAGAAAAAAAATACGAAAAGGTCGCGGCAAGAGAAGCCGAGTGTAAATAAATAGACAGCCACCCGCCTGCCGTCCCATTTGCCAGATTAGAATCAAATATAATTTCGCTGAGAAAGTGCTCGGACTTGGAATCTCTCGTGTCGAACCCTCGCGCGCGCGCGAGAGGGCTGACCGTGAAATCGAATTTCACAAATTATTATCGAGAGAAATCGCTGATGCGCTATACAGGGCCGAGTTATATTAGAAAAGAGAGCTGATTTTATCGCTTTTCAATTTCGAGTGAGATTTCGGTGTCTTATCATTTTTTTACGATACTTTTTTTAAAAACTGATGATGATGATATATTTTATGAATATCAAACGCGAGCCACTGCGTGAAAAGGCGGCAGTGCTTTTAAAAGCAAAAATCGTTATATAATATGAACGAAACGCATCACATACGAGCATCGAAATGAGCCGCGGCATATTATACGCGCAAAAATAATTCCACGTAATTGGGCGAGATCATAACCTCCCACCGAGAGACAAAAATCTGTACAAGAGCTCTCGGCATCAGCTCTTCCTTTCGAAAGAATAAAGCAATCCGATTCATTACGCGCGATAAGCATCAGCTGCACTCAACGACCGGACGATTAATCGCATCGCAAGAATCGACGGAGATTCGCTCATTATCGCCACTCTCTCTCTTTCTCTCGCATTAGCCTTTGATCCGCGATAATAGGGGACCGGTCCTTATTTTCACTTGACTATAGCAATGCAAAAAATCCGTCTCGTATAATAATAATTATATAAGAGTATACCAAGTGAAAAGTGCTTTTCTATTTCTAATTAGACGCGGGTTCTGATATCGTTACGACTAATTAGCTTAATGTCACTATTATTCTTAAATATTCATTGCATAGAACCATCTTTTCGTTACTATATACATTGTAACGAGTGCGAGCGATCGTTAATCGCGTTAATTTCCTCGAGAGACAGAGAGAGAGAGACTGGCTCTAGTTATGATGTATGTACGTATGTATATACACGCACAGGGTATGTATTTAAAGTTTTTGCGAGTAATTAGCTTTACTGCGCGGGATATATGCGTACGCGTGCGTGGATGGGAGAGTTTACGTATGGAAATTCGACTAAATGACGCGTGCGCTCTGAATTTTCCGCTCGACGGTTTTAGATCGGTTTGCTATATACGTATGAGAGAGAGAGAGAGTGAACGATGATTTGAACGCCGGGTTATTATGTTGTTAGCTTGGCTAATGAATTTGCGGTCGAGTTTATACCTGCTTCGGTGCAGATATCGTTGTAGGTAAATCGCGGTGTTAACGAACTTTTAGACAGACCAAAAGCTTGTCAAGGTGCATATATATATATATATACAATACACAACCGGTTATATATCCATATCGAAACTACAGCAGCGACACTTTTGATCGACCGTAGACAATAATAAATCAAGAGTGTGCTATACATATATATATGCATGCAACAAAGCCAGCCACTAATCACCGCTCTCAAAGCGACAACAAAGCAACAATCCAGCGAACAAAATCCCACACACTCATCGCTACACACGAGCCGCGCGTATATACAATCAGAAACTCCAAGAGAGAGAGAGACACAATACACAAGCCGCAACACGGAGCAACATAGTCCTCCATAAAGAGAAATCAACGGAGATCGGAATCCACACACACACACACACACATACGGCGCGAAATCTGCGGTTTTTCAAAAGAGCACCTCGACAATAATCAGCGCTCGCTGATTGCGCGCAGCAGTTGTGCAAATTGATAAATCGCCGGCGTAAATTAGCGGCTTATTGCCGTGACGATGCCGGCTTTTTGCAGCCCGAGCGCACGTCGTAAATCGCGCGCGCGAGAGCGTTCGTTTGCTCTCTCTCTCTCTCTCTCTCTCTCTCTCGCGGCTCGTTACGAAATTGAAGTGAATTACGCCGGACTGCGGTGCTGCTGTTGTGTAGTATGTATGTGTGTGCAGTATGTGTGTCTTGATGCGCTGCTGCGGATTTGAATGCGCGATTTGGCTTTCTTCTTTTGTCGGAGCCGAGAGCGCTTGAAATATACTGGCGTGTGCGCAGACTCGCGGTGATTGCTCCATTTTCTTTTTTCTTTCGGGCATCAGAGACCGCGAGCTTTTACATATTCTTATATGCGAGCTTGACGAGGACGCTTTCTTCGCTGATTGTGCGCAGCTTTTTGTCCTTTACAGTTGAGTAGAAGAAGAAGAAGAAGAAAAAAAAAAAAGAATTGTTGAATTAGAAAAAGAGTCGTCGTTAATGAATTAAAGCGAGCTGTGCCAATATAGAGCTTTTTGATTAAAAAAGTTTTCTCTGACAAAAGAACAAGCCTGTGTATCTTATAATAAGAGCTAGCTAGTTAAGAAACTTTAAGGATATTACAGATTTGTTATTCAAGGCGATCCGTCAAACGCCGGCACGGCGACAGGCTCGGTTAATCGTCGGACAAATCGATGTATCGATTTTCACTCCTTCCGCGCAACTCTCCTCTCTACACTACTGTATTATATACCTTAGCTCTTTCTTTCTTGCGCGCGCACATACACAGCTGCGGCGTTAACTCGACCACCGTGGCAGCGGCGGTGGCGTCGGGTCATTTCTCGTTAAAGGAAAATTCTTAGGTTTAATTAAAATTTTCCCGAACGGAAGTAAAAAGTAATTATAAGATTTTTATTACCCGGGCAAGCGCGCGCGCGTTTTATCCCGGTGCTCTCGACTCGACGGCGGCGGCGGCGTCTCCAAGATGAGAGAAAGAGAGAGGGAAAAAAAGTGCTCTTTCTCTCGCGCGGAGAGTATATACAGCGAGCCCGCGGCGAAAGGCGAGATTAAACGATAAATTGTTTTTGCTAATTTTGCAATTACCGACGCCCGAGCGCAGCTCCCTTTATTATATTCCTTTTCTTGTGTTCAGTTCCGGGCCGCCGCCACTATGCCGTAAGCCATTATATGCGCTCGGGATATATAGGAGAGAGAAAGAGAGTCGCGAGAGAGGTGTAATAAGGCGAAAATAAGCCGGATATTGCAGCCTCGTCACCTTATGCATACGAGAGAGGCAGAGAGAGAGAGAGAGACTTTTCTAATTACGCGCAGCGATGTTTCATATAAATTGTAGATCGGTATGGAATTTTAGGCTATAAGAGTATAATCGAAAAGTCACATCAAGTCGAGTTTTAATAAAATAAGAATATAGCAATTCAAGTCTTTATGAATCGATTCCTGCGCGTTCTAATTTCGTTTTAATCCGCCGGCCGCCGCTCATTCACTATTCATTCAAGATTAGTTTCGCCGCGGCCCTCGACTCTCGGCATATATCGCAGCGCTATATAGCTTATTTTCGGCTTAATTGAAATTTGGCAAGAATATTATAACATAACTCGATAATAATTATCACCGCGTGTATTAAATCTTAATTCACACTGGACGTACTCCAATTACTCTCATATCTGACGCTCGAAAATATAATTCCTCAAAAACGTCCCTCTCTCAGCGTGTGTCGTCCACAATTACGCAAAAGAGCGTCGTCGTGCATTAACCCAATTTTCCGATAATAAGCCTGATGCTCGCGCGACGCTGCCTCTCCTCGCTA
>UCQR01004313.1:0-11972 GCA_900474235.1 Cecidostiba semifascia
CACCCGCTCCCCGCCAACTATTTACATCTCATCATCTCGAAATTCGCGAATTATATAGGTATAGGTATAACACGCGAATGGCCGTTGGCCGGCGCGGCGGCTTCCTCGTTAACATTCTCCGTCGGAAACGCGTCAGGTCGATCCGGATTACCCGCGCGACAACACCGCTGCTTCACCTCCTCGAGCCAGCACCAGCACTGCCAGCAGTAAATCTTGCTCGACGCACGCTCTCTGCTATATGTATAGTACAGACAAACTTTGCGGAAATCTATAGTTATACTCGTACAAGTAGGATAGGGAGCGATGCATCCCAAGCGCGAATGACAATTACAAGCCGCCACTGCAGTTACTGCGTTGTGTGGCCAGGACTTTGGGGCGGTCGTTAATTGTAATGGATGATACATATATCTATATACAAGTATTGCGGTAGAGCAAATGTTGCTTCGTTGCCTATGTATACAACCAAGATTTTTTTAAAGCGCGCATCACGCCGAAGGAAATATAATTCCAACCTACTATCGTTATTTCTATCGTGTTTCTATGTGGCAACTTAATTACGATCGGAAAAGCTTAGGCAAACCAAAGGGGTTTAACATTTATTCTAAAACTAATCATTGACGGAATCACAAGGAGGATCACCTATAAACACGTGGTCTGAGGCTCGTCTCCGGCGCATTCAGCCCTAATTGGACCAATCGCCATAAGAGTGCAGTGCAGAAGCTTTGCTCGCTGCATCTCCGTCCTTTCTCATATGAGCGCGCGTATACGCATTGTATAATATACGCGTGTGTGATGCGTAAGTTCGTCGATGATACTCGACGCAATGCGCTCGAAACGTTAATGAGGGTCTCGGAGGACGACGACGTGACGAGACGATCGAATTGATCTGAACGAGCACGTCCGTCCGAGAGAGTCTGGGTCATCTCTGCTGCTGCTGCTGCTGCCGCCGTCTTCGCAGAGGGTGGACGGTATAATGGAATTTGCGAGGATGGAGAGGAGAGGCTCGACGGATTGAATCAAGTGCCATGATGATTTTGATTTTATTATATACGGGCTGCTAATTGATCTAATTGGGCGGATGAAAAGGTTCGTTGTAATTGTGACACAATAAGTGTGCAATTGTCATCATATCAGGTACAGCAGGCTGCTACGGAGATATAAAATCAATATCCTGACGCAGAAACGCACTTTAATTGGGAGTCCGCTATGCGTTGGCCATCGCATCACAATCCAAGTTGCATTAAACACCGTCGTCAATCAGAGACTATTTACATTATGGTAGTGTCAAGTGGAAAAATCTAACTACCTTGGTATTGGAAAATCGGTTATCGAGCCAAGGTATAAGGTATGAGGTATAAGAGCTCACCAGAAAATCGGCGGCGCTGCCGATGCTCTGCTGCGATCCGTCGGGCGTGATCGCGAGATCGGCAACGATCGAGGTGGAGAAGCTTCGTCTGGTCTGATGCCTGCATTTGTGCCCAGCAGCAGCAGCAGCAGCAGCAGCAGGGTTGTACGCGTTGTGAGCATTGCTCCTCTGGGTAGCGAAGCCGGACAGTATGTCCGCCTCGTTGAGCTTGGACGTCCAGATCTCTGGCACCAGTTCTCCTCTTCTGGTGGGCGACTGGCTGATGGTCCGGTGCTTGGCGTAGCGCGTGATCTTTTCCGTGCGGACCCAGTCGTGGTTGGGTCGCGGCTGCCGCGTGACGGTCTGCAGGGACTTGACGGCGTAGTTGAATCGCGAGAAACCGTCCTCGTCTACCGACTGCCGATCGGACGAGCCGGAGCCGAGACCCGAGGTGGTCGGAGTAGTGCTGGGGTAGTAGTAGTGCCGGTTGTTGCTGTCCTCGAGATCGGCCGAGTCAAACTCGCAGTTGTACAAGTCGCAGTCGCGAGACTTTATCAGAGAGCGGCTGTTATTGTCGTCGTCGCCGCTGCCGCCGCTGCCGCCGCGAAGGTTCGGGCTCGAGAACTGGCGCTCGTTCGTCAGCGTCCAGATCTCGTCCAACTGCTTCGCGTTACCGTTCCCAGTTCTGGAAGCAGGACAACAATTCCTACAATTTAGGAATAGGTATTCGTATATCAATTATACCTAATACTCTGTATATTATATGCAATAACTAAAACCTCGACTAAAACTCACCGATACGAAGCGTTCCTCTCGATCCAGACATCCTCGGGCGTGGAGGCGGCAGCGTGGTTGCCCATCGCGTTGGCTCTCCTCTGGTTGGCGTAGGAGCACCTCTGGGGAAAGCCCATGCCGTCGTCGAGTCCGGCCGCCCAGAGCGACTCGAGCGGCAGGTCGTGGGCGCCGCCGATGCCGATGGAACTGATGATGGCGTCAGTGTGCTGCCGAGCTTGGCACTCCTTGGCGCTGAGGATGAGCTGAGCGTGCTTCTGGTAGTGGGTCGCCGTCCTCGAGGACTGCTCGGCTCCTGGGCTCGGGAAGACACGCTCGGCGCCCTGCAGCACGCAGCACATGCCGCCGCCGCCGGTGGCCGGAGCAGCAGCGCTACCAGCGCCACCAGCGCAGCCGACGCCCCGGGTGCCCGAGCTCTGCAAGCAACCTATCGTGCCGCCGGGGGGGGGGCTAGCGAGCACCTGGACAACCTGGACAACAAGTCGACCAGCTATCGTGCGCGCCTATGGCTCTGCAGCTGACGGCTCGAGGATTTTCCTTGGCTGACGCTGGGCGCTACTGCTCGAGCTGCTCATGCTCTTCATTGCGGCTTTGCTAATCATCATATTAATGAATTAAATTATATATGCACGCATGTATATCGCCCTTTGGTTCGATGCTTCAGAGAACAGGCATAATTATAAATCTTACGTCTTGTACATAGTTATGACGAGCATTAGCGGATTATACCCGATGAAACTGAATAGTATATAAACAGGAGTACCAAGTATAGTACGAAGTGGGCATGGCACAGTGCACTGCATATAGGCCATCGAAATCCGACACGTTGACGAAGAGTAACGCGCGCGCCGCACGGAAGGATATTGCACTGGTGGCGAGCGTTTTGGCGACAGATGAGCAGAGTCGTGCATCAGGCTACTGCGAGTATACAATATTAGGTATATACAGCTGCCGCACTGCAGCCCAATAAAAGCGCAAGTCCACTTTTCGTGTTTTCGAGAAAAAAGGGTTTCAGTACATACGGCACAAATCAATTTGCTAGGTTACATATTTGTTTCTTCGTGGAAACTAGCAAATCGTATCGTTACAATTTCGAAGCGGATATTGGATGCGTTCATGCATGGGAGAGTAGTTGGACTTTATGCGCGATGCTGTATAATTTTAAAGCTCATTCTATTTATATACAATAGTAGCGCTCGAACAAGTACAAGTTACGCGTATAATCTCTCCCGGGCCGGCGCAGCAGACTGCAGGGAAGTAGTCCTACGAGCCGTATAAGCTGCACAACTGTACAAAGCACACGCATCTCGAGCACCTCTTTGCACGAGGACGGTAAAGAAAATGCAAACGATTAACTCTTGAGCCCCGCGCATAAACAGCTGGCTTTTCCGAAATTCCCACTCCATTCCTCGCTCCATTCTTCCCAACGAATCCGTCTGAATGAGAGAAAGCAGAGCAACAAAAAGGACAAGGCTACTGTGGAAGCACCTGCTAAATATTTATAAAACACGCCGCCGACGACGACGACGAGATGCGTAAAACCGTGATTTCCATTTAATACAGTATGAATATCGCCCCCAAGCCATCGTACAACCTATATAAAGCAGCAGCAGCGGTCTACTGTCTCGCTTACTTTTACTCGCTTATAAGCCGTCGCGTAAAACTGGAAACTGCGCGATACGGAAGATTAAGCAGAGTCACGGTTGCGGAGATAAACATATACCTCGCTGATTTTATGCTATTTTCATGCCGACACGACGTTGCGAGAGACGAAAAAATTTACTTCTAAATCGAACGATAATAGCCCCGTACTGCAAGAGGTGCGATTTACTGCTGGACAAATGCTCAAGAGAGAGAGAGAGAGAGTTAGGCTTTCTCGAAAAAAAGTAAGAACCAAGAGAGACGACGACAACGAGGACGTGTAATAAGGGGCCAGCATTTTCTCTCGGAATCAGAATATGGCAGGAGCTGGATGGTCTCTGTGGGGGGGATGAACCTCGAGCACAAGGAAAAATGTAGCGCTGCACCAATGACGACGATGATGGCGCGCGTGCGGAGACATTTGTTTTCGCGTTAGCTCTGATAAACATGATGAGAAACTGCTCGGCAGTTTTTTCATATCTCGTGGGGCTTTGGACAGACGGGGCGAGCGGGCGAGATTCTTTTTTCCGAGGCTGCTGCTGCTATTCCCTTGTCGCCACGGAGAGATTAAGTTGGATCTCGAGCCAGTGGGTTGTTTAGAAAAAGTTTGGATCGGTTTTTTTTCTCAAAGTTTTCATTGAATTCCTACTTTTACTCCAGAAATAAGAAATAACTACGCACATAATTTGAGTTTACGGAATACTTATATACATGGGAGTTCATCAAAGCAAAGTTGCTATCCCTTCATTCTTGTTCTCGACCTTCCATAAGTTTCTTCAAAGTCGTCTCACTGGCGCACAGGCTTGATGTATAGTGCCGAGATCGCGCTTTTGCAGTTATTCCCAAGAGAGAGAATTCATCATATCAACTCGATGCGCGCGATATCTTTTGCAAAAAATTACTATACTTCCTAAACTAATACCTACTATACCTATAGCGAAGAATTGATAATCAGAAGAAGAATACGAGGAGCGTCGAGATGCATGGAGAATCTTGGCCATTTCACGCTCAAAGACGAGTATGCGTCGGAAGAGGTAGAGTAGACTCTGACGTGCAGTATAACGCAGAGTCAAGTCGCGGATGGAAAAAGAAAGTATATACATACAGGTATACACGTAAGAATTCTCGGTAGAGCGGAATATTTGTCACGGTGTAGCATCGCCATCGCCTCCTCTCTGTGATTGTAAATTATTGTGGTGTCAGGTGACGCAGTGTCGCGAGGCACTTTTCAATCTGCTGCCCTAATAGAAATACTGCGCCGCGCGGATAATCGGAAAAATCAATTTAAGGCTGCGCACTGCTGCGCACTGAAGGATGATAAGCTTCTTTTTTTTATTTATAAACTTTGCTACAGAATTTTCTATTTCAAAGAGCAGTATGTCGACTACCAGCATATTACATATTTGTATATTATTATAGCTGTATTATGGATGCATTAGTCTCTGATGTGCGTGATTGACGAATAATGTATGTGTGCGCAGATTCGAATACTGCACACATATATAGCTAAAGTCGCGTTGTGTTATGTAGCTATATGCACCTGAAAGACCAAGGCTGCAAGCGCAAATTAAAAGTCACTCTCTTAAAGGCCGCGCGCACATCAGGGCAGTAGGTTGTTTATGCGCGAGCTGGCAAATTTTGCCGACGCGCTGTAAATACCTTAAGCTTCAAGCTGTGCATTAGTGCGCAGCCTCTATAGAATTGGCCGACCTCGCAGTTTGCCGGCAAATTGGCCTTTCTTTGCCCAACATCAGCAGCTGCTGACTTGTGCAACAATTCCAGTCGATCCAACTGTCCGCCATGGTTGCAGCACAGCCTGCTCAGCGGACTAATTTACTTTTCACATTTTATTTGATGGTTCGAATGCGAAATAGCATCATCAGTATTCCGGCGGAATTTCTAATTTTAGTCGAAAGCTGCAGATAGAAGGGGTAGTATTCTCTATTCCCTTGGTGTATACACATAACTTGGAACAAAAACATTCCCGGCATACTCCGGTACACCAAAAGAACTTGCCGAAATATTATATATGTATATAATACAATGAAATAAATAATTAAAAAATAATAACAATAACAATAGCGATAAAAGTATATAATGTAATATATCGTGATCGTCGGAGTATAAGCGCGCGCGGAAAAGCAATAAATTACAGATCATCCGAGTTTATTCCCTTAATATCGCGCGCGCGCGCGCGCTCGTGTACAGGCCCCAGAGCACAGAGCCAAGCCGCCTGCCGTAGAGATAAGCAGCTAGAAAGCGGAGAAGCGCTGCATCTCTCTCGAGAAAAATACACGCGCACTGCACGGCGCGGAGCGGAGCGGAGAGAAGAAAAATCCTCTGCGAGCCATTCAACGATACGGCCATAAGTTACTTATCGAATTCGCATGCCTCTCGACTTCGCCAGAGCGGATAAAATACAGATGGAGAAAGATGAAAACAAAGATTTGTTCATAACTTTTACGACGACGGACAAAAAACTATATTGTATAGTATATATAATATTTCGGAGCATAAAACTCTCTCGCGCGCAATATCGCTGCAGCAGCAGTCGGGCAATTTCGCGCAGTCGTATTTTCCTCTGTCCGCTTTGTGCAGCGGCGCGATCTCTCTCTCTCTCCCTGCATGTATATATATATATGTATATGTATGCTGCTGTACGATACGTGCACGCGGGGAGTATAAAGCCGAGTGTTATTATCAGCGGCTCCCGATACGTTCAATTAGAGCGATTTAAAGTTGATTGAATTGCCTTCAGTTAGCACCTGCGGCGCACGCTTTCGAGCTGGCCCCCTTTGCCTCTGAAAATTTGCGACTCTGATTTTCAGAGATTTACTTTGATACTTTGAAATACCCAGCCACTCTCGTTATCCTGCGCCACACACTCGGCGCGAGCTATCGTATAAGCATTTGGACCAAACGAGTCAATCAGTTTTTCTCCAAACGACCTAAGCTACATCTTCTACAGCATCCCTCGAAATCTTCGTTTACGAAAGCGCTTTAATTATCATGAGAAGGCGAAGCTAGAGCATATAACTCTCTCTTAAAAATTCTGCTTTGTTTTCTTCCTCCTGCTCATGATGACGATTTGCACGCGAAGAAGATGACGGTAATTAGGATCTGATGACCGTTTCCGAGTGACTTACCGGCGGGGGATTTTTCCGAGGATTCATTTTACGGGATATTATTGTGAGTTCGACGTAAATTGTCAAACAGCAATAACCGCGACCGTTTGCGGCGACGGATTTTATTGCGCTCTATAAATCTACTCCCGATAAAACCCACCGCACCACCATCGCCAAGTGCAGCGATGGTATTATATAGAAAACTAATTACGCTCTTTGCACAGTCGCGGAATAACGGATACTTTTTACTGCGTGTCTATAAAGAAAAAATTATCATTAGAAGGAAAATTATATAAGTTATTCGGCCCCATTTCGTCAGGAGAATAATTCGTCAACGTAGAAACAGTTTACCCCAAGAGATGCAGCAACCTAGCTCCACCAGCGGTAGCAGCTTTACCTTCACATAATAATTGTACACCCCTATATAACAGTATAAATTGAATTGAAGAAAAAAAACAACAACGCGTAAGAAGAAAGCTCGATGTACGGATATAGCAGCATCATCATCATCATCATCAGAGAAGAGCGATACGCGATAAAAAAATGCACAATTGGTGCTCTCTCCAACTTTTAATGCGTAGATGCGGCAATCAAGCTGAAAAGTCGCGGCACGCGCGGCTGGAAATTCTCTCCCGGGTTCCTACTTATAATAGTATATATAGACGCGCGATAATTCGAGCGAATCGCGCTTGGTAATCCCGGGTGTGCTCGGCCATTTAGTCGCTAACGATTAGTACTTTCTCGCGGGCCAATTACGAGTTTTAACGATCTTCTTCGAGATGCACTAGTTCTCAAAGACCTTCGAGAAGATGAAGTCGCAATGAGGAGGGCACTCTCGTGATGCTACTTATATACCTGCAGCTAATATTGGCCAATCGTGTGCAGAGCTCCTCCGCGGTGGCTTATACATACAATAAGTAGATCGCAAACATCCAAGTGCAATTTTCTCTTCTCTATAAATATATACTATATACTTATAGCTTTTTATACTAATAAAAATAATTACTTTTTCACGACGCTCAGCGTTTGGGGGGCTCAAGGCAATAAGTTTCGGGGGCTGAGAATTTGCGAGGGCATTACGGGGAGCTGCTGGCTACTGGATTTGAAATATAGAGGAATTAGATATGAGCGCGTTGAATTTTAAATGGAGGACGATGATGATGGCGTGTGTGATTTAGTGCACTGCGAAGATGGAATTTTACGAGCATAAATTAAGCTGGAGCAAGAGGTCGCACCGCGCCGCCGCCTCGCCTCGAATGGATCGTCACGCGGATAATATATATCAAAAGGGAAAAAGGTATGACCGGGATGCAGATGCAACATGATAATTTCATACATTGATTTCATTCATGCCTAAAATAAACGTGATGAATATAGATTCGCTGCTGACTGTAAATGAGCAATTTAATCTATATATCAGAATAATAAAAAGAAAAATAGTATAAAGAACGTACAATTAGCTATAGTATTTATCTATTAAAGTCCCTCGTGATGAAGCAGCTTATAAAAAATCGACCTACGTATCCAAGATGAGCAGAAAAACAATAATTCCTCCTATCAAGCAGCGGCAGCAGCAACGCCGGAGGGAAGCGTTACGACGCTCATCCGCAGCAGTAGAAGAAAAAAACGAATAAGTATATAGAAAGCCCTCAGGATCTCTCGGCTACTTCTGCACTGCTGCATGCGAGGTACAGGCGCAAATTATCCAGCGTCGCACTGAAAAATCGCCTCGCGAGCATCCGGCGATTATTGCGTGCGGAAATTATAATGCAGTGTAAACGTGTCCGCGAGAAGATGCAAGTTTTGGGAGGTTGCTATCATCTCTTCGAAAGAGTCGTCTTTTAGCTATACATTTATGTTTCAGCTGGACAGAGCAAGAGGCATACTCCTCTTTCGAGAGGCTTCGACAAAGATTGAAATGATCCAATTTCCCGGGAAAAGCGAGAGCGGCTCGATAAAGCGGCCCCGATAAATCATAGCCGCACCGCCGCGAGGATTTTCCATGAACCTTAGGGGGTATAGGTAGAACATGTATCGAGAGGATACATACGTTATCGGTTTTTATACGTATAAGCAGGCCGCGCGCCGGCCAGCGGAGGATGTCAGTCGCGGCGATAAGGCAGAGCGAGCTTTTCTCTCTCGTATATTTTATTTTCGAATAGTGCTGACGTTCCGAGTTATTGCAGTGGGCATGTGCAGCTGTTGCTTTTTGTTTTTGAGATGTGTGCGCGGTTGGCTATATACTATATGTGTACACACAGAAGACGGAGCAATATTATACATGTACAGTCATTACTAGGTATTCATTAAACTGGCTCTCTCTCTCTCTCTCTCTCTCTCTAATCCTCATGACGACGAGGCTTTTGGAACTAAATATCCTCTTCTCATATCAGACCTCGGAAGCGTACAAGATCTCTCGTCCTTTGTAATCTAGTAGTCTACTATGATGAGACTGCTGGGGCTGAAGGGGCTTTGTACAATTACTTTGCGTGATGAATTTCCGCCGGCTGATCCAGAGATATTAACGACGCTACTTCGTTACTCTTCATTACTGGTGGTCATCTTGCAAATAACCGAGTTGAAGAATTTGTTGAAAATAGCGTTGTAAATTACAAGCTTCGAGCTTCGAGCTTTGTGCTACACATGACCTTTATTTAGCCTTACTTATATACGATAAGATAGCAGGGAATGCGATACAAGTTCGAATTACTTTTACAAAGGAGGAGATGAGAGTAACTGATGCCCCTGAGAGTGTAGTTAGATTAGATAGACTGCATTACAGGCGCGCGAGAACTCGGGAATTTAGTCGGCGTGGTGGGAATGTAGGTCATGCGCATTATTACAGCAGTTTTCCCTGCAGGCGGGAGAGGGAGACATCGAGAGAAGGTACACGCGATGATAGCTGCAATTTTCGGGAGCATTGACGAGAGTCGCCCAGCACTGACAATGAGAATGAGACGAGCGAATGAGACGAGCGGACAAAATTGGAATATTGCATATACAATATACATGATGCAGCTCCGGCTCCGGCTATAACGAGTTTCTGCGGCAGAACTATGTTACATTATACACGTACCAGTCATTTAGAGTATGTTATAAAAAAGACGAATTTTAGTCGTGCAGTGTGGCCATCATAACGAAAGTTTCTAATCCGTCTCTGAATAATTCGAAAATCAAATTCAATAATCAGCAGCAGAGAAAACCTTTATCCATCAAACAAGCCACTGCATCAAAAAAGAATAAAAAAAAACTAGATATACATCCCGCCTATCCTGCACACCACCGCACGGCACGAGTGAAAAGCTCGGCTTTTTAGCTTTCAAGCGCGTAACGCACGCGCTATGTGACAGAGCGAATGCTTCGCTAAAGATCTTTCTCTCTCACCGGTGCATGCGTGGCGCATACGGCATATATATGTATATAACAGTGCTGTAGGTATATATCGATATCGCGCGGTGGTTTTACAGCGCGGCCGGAGCTTTCACGCGCAGCAGCATTGCTTTGACACGCGCGCAATTATGTGCGCTGCTTTTTTCCTTTTAGCTCAAGCGCGACTATATAGCCCAGCGTCGATCAAAGAGAGCTCGATGGGGGCGATCGGTGTGCGTGTATATGTCGCTAACGAGGCATTTATGCGCATTTTTTTCTTTTTGCTTTTTAACCTCGTTTTGATGATGCGAAATGAAATTAGATAGTGGCCGGGAATTAAGGAAGAATTATGTATCAGATCGAAGTTTGCCTCATCCCCCCGCCTGCAATTAAGTCGGGGATAAGCTGGGCTACTATACAAGCCATATAATAGGACAAGCCACGGAATCGGGGAGCTTTACTGCCGCCGTACTGCTGGGCCTAGCCACTTCAGAGAAAAAGAATCTGCCAAATTCTCTCCTCGGCCGACTACATGCGACATGTGCGTTTAAAAACAAAACTTTTTAGCAGGCTGAGGCGGCGCGTCGCTGAAAATTAATCGGCGCGATGAGTCTACTTTGCTCTGTCTCTAATGTATAGCTAGTATTTTTTTATTTGAATAAAAGCAGCTCACGATGTTTGCGGCAGCTGTCTGGAAAGAAAAGAGGAAAAAAAACTCCACGAGACCTATAAACTATATTCATTAGTAGAGGAAAAAGAGTCACACTGCATAGGTCCGGCGCAGAGAGCTGCAGTATAACGCAAAGTGGCGGCTAACAAGAGCCTTTACTTATCTCGCTCGCTTTATCTCCGTCGCACAGCGGCAGCTCTTGCTGCTGTTCATCTTGAACTTTTCTCTCTTCTATATCGCGCGCGGCGCACTTTAGCTGCAGCAGCCCCTCGAAGCTTTATTCTGCTACTTCTTCCTAGCGCGCGGCACGACCCTTTGCTTATTCGAGTCGATGAGCATACCTATACCTAACACGAGTCGCACATCGAACAAGCATAAATAAATATTTTTCATTCCAAAGCTGTCTTTTGCGTACAAAGAAGTATAGGAACATCAGTTGGAGCTCAAGTCAAACATGACCCAAAGACCAGCACTCGAGAGCTCGAAAAATGCCGAAAAAGTCGTTTCATCGCCGCCCAGTTTCGGCTGCAAGCAAGTGAAGAAATGCTGGAAGACTTGAAAAGCACAAAGGAAATAAAAGCTGCTAAACAGAGAACTGAGAAAGACTCGCGAGAGCTGTGAGCCCTATGGGCTGAAAGAGCCGCAAGCCGCGGCAAAAAATATCGCAACCGGTTCGCCCTGGATTCATTTTCACGAAAGCTCCTGTCGCTCCTGAACTCCTGAACCAAGAACACCTATCACTCGAGTAAAAAGTTTGCGCTGTGTCGCATATATTTATACATGATTACACATACAGCTACATATATAAGAGTACCGATAGCTTCCGTTGTCTTCCTCTCTTCCCCTTATACTCGTCTCGATACTCGTATTATATACTTATATACTCTTTCCTATCTCACACGCTCTTTTACGCAGCTGGCAAAGTATTCTTCTGAATTTTCTTCCTTTTGATCTGATTTCTGCTGCCGTGTTACAAGTTGCAATAGTGCCGTGCTCTACAACACACGCACACACACTCTCTCTGTATTAT
>UCQR01004314.1:0-10641 GCA_900474235.1 Cecidostiba semifascia
ATATCCGTGATATCAAAATATTTTAATAGACTATATATATATATATGACTGTATACATCACAAATACTAATAAAAAATTTATATATCGTTAACATTAACCATTGAGTTTAAAATCTAAAAATATAAACAATTTACTGATTAAATCCGATTTGACGTTTTCTTTCCTAAGCTTTCGTTAAAAATATTCAATTACAAGACATTTTTACGTCCTATTTCTTTTTTTTACAATTTATTCACCTCTCTCTTCTTTTTATTTATTTTTGATAAAGTTACATGCCGAAAATACTTCACCATTGAAAAATTTCCAATTATTATACGTTCTCCTCAGTTCCCGTAATGATAATCCTCTATAGTTTTCAAACACTAGCTTCTACTCTCCTGTCAAACTCTCAAACTAACAATATCACCTCTTTTACTTTCAGACTGGCTAAACTCACTGACGAAGATACCGATCCCGCGTTTACAGCAGCAGCAAGAACCGACCAGTAAATCCCCACAACCTCGACCCCCAACAAAGGGGAAGAACTTTCCCTGTCCAAACTGTCCGACTGGATTTTCGGAGAAGGCATCGCTTACACGTCACCTGCGTTACGAGTGTGGACAGGAGCCGAGGTTCAAGTGTCCCTATTGCACGTATAGGACCAAGTGGACCTCGAGTATTTATAATCACGTGAGAAACAAACACGAGGGCGAAAAGGTCTACTGCGTGGATATCTATGCCGATGAGGCTGTGATGGCTGGAAAGAGGAGCACCATGACGTCGCAGACTAAGAATATTTTTGTCGATGAATGATCTGATATGTGTGATTATTTTATGATCGATATATTTCCTTCTTTATAGGAAGAACGAGTTTTTTTTTCTAAATGATTATGCTATTTTTTAAATCTTTATTTCTGTAAGCAAAGTGCATGTGCTCTACTGAATTGCACGTTGCAACGGTATGTACATAGTTGTATGATGCATTTGTAAAGCCTGCAATCACATCTTTGATAGATGTACAGAGCGAGAACAAAATTAGAGATTTTACTTTTCAACTTGAAGATTTATACCCATATCCATGTTAGTATTGTTCGACTATTAACAAAACCTATTTATTGTTCTAACGTACGCACAATATGAGACAATATGGTGAGACATATACATTTAGAAAATAATCTCATTTGATTTCTTGAATTGCACAGTATTCCATTGATTTATACAGACACTACTAGTCGAAAACTATGGATTAATTTATACTCAGACCAATTTGCTTACTCTTTTTTTATTGATATACTTAATTTATTATTACATTATTAATTTTACGTTTTTTTTTATTGTAGTGATTTTTTTGTATACCTCAAAAGCCATACCATGTAATGTATAATGTTCAATTTATGTATAAGAAATAAATTATCTTGTTCAGAAAATAGCAATTTTTTCCAAATTTCCTTCTCCGCAATGCTAAGAAGAAAATTTTGATTGAAACTATTCAAAATGATCCAATATATTTACAGTAAATTAAATACCTGTAAGTGAATTGACTGCACGCGCAGTTTTATAACACCTCTATATTAACGCTAAATAAGAACTTAAAAAATTTTTAAACTGATGAATTATTATTTCAACTTTCAGGATCGATCGACATCGGCCGCAAGACGACGGCTCCGAAAAATCGACCTACCAGAGAACCAACAATTCCGAAGAAATCAAATACAAAAGTCAAGTTAGCCAAGCACAAGCAAGTTTGGCAAGAGAGTGGTAAAATAGAGTTATTACCCCATAAACTTGTAGAGCAAGAATTTGGCTGTCCTTACTGTAACAAACGGTCAAAGTATCAGTGCAATCTGTACAAGCACATTAGGTCGCAGCATGAAGGCAAGGATGTGACGATCAAAAAATTGATATAGAATATAAGCTGGGTACACGAGCATATATATATATATATATAACTATACTGTAGCATTGGTGGGACTTCCGAATTTGGCAATGCCATGCATCCAGCCTATAGCAAGTCTTCAGTTGTCTCTTTCAGGAAAGTATAATGTATACTCGACGACGAGCCGAACAGTCCAACGCATCTCGGAAAAATACTTGGCGACGGGCCGAGTCGTTAGGGTATACCTTACGGAAAACTACTAGGTGAGGCGCCGTGCGGGGCCACCAGAAGAGTCGTATAAATACGCCTGCATAAACTGCTACGAAGAACGGGAGGCTCAAAACCGGATTCAACGCCAACAACCGAGAAATCCTAGAAAGGTATACGACTCCAGGCCGCGCAGACCACTTCATGCGCTGCATAGCGTCTGGCCGCGGAGGTATAGAGGCCGCTGCGTCCCAACGCCGGCCTGCTGATCCATGGGAGTGGGGGGCGGCGACGCTCGTTTGCGTCGGGACGCTGACAGTACACGCTTTCGACTCAGCACTCAGCCAGTCTGTGTCCGGCGGGATCTGCGTACTCTGTTCCGATCAGTGATGCGTGCGTGAAAATTGAGTGTGTGTACGTAGTGTGTGTTTTCTAAGTTAAAATGCCTGTCATTCGCAATATATTGTTCGGTCGCATACAGGTGCATACTGTGTATTAGTTTTTATCGACAACTCCACAACCGTGCGTTGTCCCTTACGCACGTGGGGTAAGAGCTGATCCATTGCCGAGATGTCAAAGCACCGTGGCGCGTCTAATCAGGAATGTTCGTTAGGAAGCTTGGGCCAAAGGACAGCATGGCGCTCAGCCCTGGCATGCGCATAGTCGGTGTTGGTGTATACGTGAGTACGCTTGTTATTACGAGGTGTCAGAGATTATTATTAAAATTATTAATTATTATAAGTCATATTAAATTGTTTAAGATATTATATTACATTGCATTGTGATATTTATAAACAAAGTATGTTTTGGAGTCGGATTAAAATCAAGCCTCAGGCCTGTATATACACGGAGAGAAGAGTCCATACTAGCGCGTGTTTTCTTCAGGACGTATAGCTATAATTGGCAAAGCCGGACGGATGAACTGCCGAGTATACTTATATGCGTACTGCGCAGCGCAAGACGCCTGATTCAAATGCTTATAACTTTTTATCCGTGCGATTATTTTCGACGAACCAGGATTTAAATCGAAGCTCTTTTTTCCTACCTTTATCTTAGTAGTTATTATAATTAATATTTTGTCTGCCCATAAACTACATCCGTGCAAGTCCCACAAATATATGCAACAACTGGGACAATAAGTGTTTTAACGTCTTGCGCAGCGTAGCACGTGTACTCTCGGCAGTCAGCCCGATCAGCTGATGATACGCCATGAAATTAATCACGCTGCCGGTGAGCGCGTGAACTTTTCTCGGACTCTTCTCTCCACGTATAGCTACCAGATACTGTTTCAGTCGTGAATAATAGTATATTTTGTACTAAGGGCGTAAAGTGGGCTTTTTTAAACCGAGTACTGCAACCACGCGAGGTCAAAACGTCCACTTGGACCTTTATACAAACCATATTTTCTGTGACACATTTATTGATTTCTGCCTTTTTCGTGCCGATAAAGCAACACTGAAGTGATCGTTTTCGGTACATACTCATGTATATACCAAGACAACAATGTGCAAAAGTTGCGTAAAAATTGCGAAACTAGCCCTAGATAAAGTGGCTTACTGATGTAATGATTGAATGCGTTAAATTCGCGAACCTCATTGCTTATTAACAACAAAATTATTTATAAATTTTTAATTTAATGCTACCTGCTGTATTAAGAGAAACATGGTGTAAATAAACTATGATTATTCGCTATAATCGCGTGTTGCAATTCGATTTATTTCCCTTTATATTGATCCTGATTATTATTATTATTATTTTTTTTTAATGGTATTCGTAACTCAAAATTTCATTGCCTCGTCTCCGCAAGCTTTCTTCTATCTACATAATGTACTCTCCCGCCCTATTTCTGCCAGATCCATTTTTAATAAACAATCCGTTGTATATAGTGAATATATATGATAACTATATAGTTAATATACTTATATAGATAACAGCACGTAAAAAATATACCGTCTTACATTATCACTACAATTATCGCGCAAAATTAATCTTTGCATACAAGTTGTTTTCTCCTTATCCACTAGAACCAACGGTTAACCAACTCCAAAAACGGCTAACACTTTAATTTTTCAGTTCTAGGATTCGTGTACGTCGACTGCAGTAAGTTAACCACTGTGGAACACACGAATGAGAGAAACTTCGAGGAAGAACGTCTGCATTGTTTGAAATGCGGCAAAATCTTTGTTCATAAGAGAAGTTTACTTCGGCATGAAAATTTTGAGTGCAGGCTTCCTCCGAGATTCGGATGTCCTTATTGTTCACATCGTTGCAGACGAAAGGCCGATATGTTTAACCACATTAGAAATATGCATAAGAGTATGCCGTTGATGATAAAAGAATTTAATATTTTTGAGCAGTAACTGAGTTAAGATAATCTTCGAAAATGCTCTTCGAATTTTTTTATGACGATTTTTATTAGCCGTACATCTATAAGCAATATTTTATTAAATAAAAAAATAGCTACGGGTTATATAAGAATAAATAATCACTTGTATTTTTGTAAAGGGCTATTCAGTCCGTTTAATTGAGTGAAATAAAAATGAAATCACGAGCATAAACTGTCGTATGCCTTCAAACCTAATCACGACTACGACACCGATGCTATACTAGTAAAAACTCTTAAAGTCCCTATTAATACTTTCGAATTTTTCTAGAAAAGTGACTGTGTTATTAAGGTAATAAAATGCTGTTTTAATTTTCACGTTTTTTAATGATTATTATTATTAGTTGTATATAACTAACAATATTTTATTAAATAAAAAATAGCTAAGGGTTGCACGCAATGAATAAACAATCACGAGCATAAACTTTCGTATGCCTATCCACACCCAAAAGATGTTAAATGTGTCTTGTTCGTCTTACTACTAGTAGAAAATTTGTCTTGTCTTGCCCACAAGTCGTAACTACTATAACCAACGACTCTTAAATCACCTTACAATACTTTCCAATTTTTCAATTTTAGAATTCGTGTACGTCAACTGCGATGGACCATCGCCTCCGTCCGTCCGCAAGTCTAAAAGAAGTCCTCGAATTGTCAATGGCAAATTTGTGTGTGACAATTGTGGAAAGAGGTACAAACAGAGAACACACCTGAGCCGACATCGCAAACACGAGTGTAACAAGGAGCCGGGATACGGTTGTCCCTACTGCGATCATCGATCTAAGCAGAAACATAATGTGACGATTCACGTGAGACTGAAGCACAGAGGCATGAGTGAACGAGTCCTGAAACTATCTTAGATATGCAGCCTGTGTCGAATCCGCAAAAACGAATTATCGTATTTGGTCTCCCGTGTATTTTAAGAAACAAATGCTATATATACATAGAAAACGAAAATATGTAAGGAATCGAATTTTAAATGGCAAAAATAAACACTGACTATGAAATATCATCTTTTATCTTCTTAATTTTCATGGTTGTACTTATCTTTGATTACTGGATATACGGATACTTCTAAACAGCAGACGCCTCACCAAACTCAGACCTATTCTATTAACAACCATATTTTTCTACTATCTGCCGAATCGTTTTCAAATTTTTAATGCACTACTAACTTAATGAACATTATCTCTGTTTCAGGTAATTTTCTACTACAGGGATTCACATACGTCGACTGTTACGCACCTATTATACCGACAGATCAACGCGAGCGTAGATACGTGTGCGAAAGGTGCGGCAAGGGATATCTGAATCCGGAATCTTTGAGGCGTCATTGTAGACACGAGTGCGGCAAAAAGCCAGGATTCGGTTGTCCGTACTGCCAGCATCGAACTAAGCAAAGAGGTAACATGGTCACTCATATAAGGCTTAGGCACAGAGGCATGGATGCAACGGTCCTGGAACTGTCTGAAAATGATGCTTAGTTCCAGAACTGCGACGCAGGATATGTAATCAAGTTGCATACAAAAATGACACGTGGGATGAGGAATATCATCAGACTGTATTCAGTTTAGGTTAATTTGTATTTAATTTTGTAATTTACCGATGTTTTTTTTCTAAAAATCAATACAAACGAATACCACAAACTATGGAATATAGTCTTATCAATCGAAACCCTTTTTGAAATAATGGAAATCAACTAATTCAGCAAAAACAGAGAGATATGTTTCACATACCATTAATAACGACCGTATTCTTGATTTTTCACTTGCAGATTTTGCCTTCCTTGACTGTGAAAATCCTCTAGCAGTAGTCTCGCCTTGCCAGGAAAGAAAATTACGTACTTTCAAAACTCAATCTGTTCTCAAACCCAGAGCTACACGAGCTTACATTCGCAAACAACAACAACAACAACAACAACAACAACAGGCACAGACCAATAATCGAAAGTTCGAGTGTCAGAAGTGTGGTAGATCTTACAAGCTTCTTAAAAGTCTATATTACCACAAGAAAAGAGAATGTAACAGGTTGGCTGCTTACTTCTGTTCCTACTGCAATTATCGAACCAAGAGCAAGAGTAACATACTCGTGCATATGTGGAATTATCACCCGGACAAACAGTTTGTCATCAGTGAACCTCAATGACGTAGATATATTAATTATTATTGTAGTTTATTTTTTAAAATGAGATTAGTTACGTAGAGCAATTTGCAGAGTTTCAGACACCTCTGTACAAATTATTTGTACTTTTTGTACTACTTCTGCAGTAAAATAACTGAATAGATATGGCAGATAATATAGATGGTCTTGACGTGTACTAAGTGATCTTGAAATATGTTAAAATAAAATGTCTCTACATACATCTATAAATTAAAAATATTTATTTACAATTTTCTCCCTTAATCCATGCACGCTTTTAATGTAATACATTGGGTAAAAGTTTTCTATCATATTTCACAACAATACGAAGAAAATGAAATTTACTGAAGCGGCAGATTTAACGGCAATCCATAGTAGTAAATAAACAATACCAGCTAATACATCTTAATTACATTATAGTCATTCCTCTTAATTCGAAATTTTCAATATCATCTGTATAGTTGTACTAACCACGAAAATTCACTTGTTACAGGTTTCTTCTACGTCGATGTCTCGGGCAACATGATGAACGACATGAGCACAAAATTCTTTTCAGAAATCAATCCTAGTACCCACCGAAGATCGCGCGAGGGCAAAAAGTTCCTCTGTCATCAGTGCCCAGCTGGATTCATGCGAAAGGGTTGTCTCACCAGACACCTAAGGTACGAATGTGGACAGAGTCCCAGGTTCAAGTGTCCCTACTGTGACTTTCGCAGCAAGAAGACATCGCATACTTACAGACACGTCAGGGAGTATCACGAAGGAGAGAAAGTTTATTACGTCGATGTATTCAAGACGACCGATGAAACACCGAAAGGAACTGCGATTTAAGTTTTTTTTTCTTTCTGACCAAACATGTACATATATTAAAGTGTCGTATTATGAAAATTTTACTATAAAGTATATAAATATGTACGAGTATTATTATGATTCTTTATGCAGCTAGTTACTTAATTTCTCTTTAAATAAGTTACGAATTATTAGTTAGTTGTCATACGTTACTTTCAAATCCTATATAGCTAATTTCAAAGAATGTGAATATCAATATTTTTGTAAGCGTTTCATTTCTTCGAGAAAAGTTTTCTCTCGTTAATTAAGTATACTTATTGTTAGTACACGATTACCTTGGATATAGAGAGCGAATGAAGATTTGAAATTTCTTAATCAATATTATTGCTTGTAAAAAAGTTAGGACCTCACTATTGGATGTACACGTATTAAAATTAAAAAGAGGCAAATTACAAATGTTAAAAATAAATATTGACTTTTAAGCTTAATTCCTTTGTTTTCTCATTTTCTCATAATACAGAATAGCCACGAGCAGCACGTTTCACCGAACGCGGGTTCGTTCTACTGAAAATACACACTTTCCATTACACCTCAGACTTGAAATTAATTGTGTCCGATGCATCGCCTCACAATTCAATGTGTACTAATTCAACGGACTTCTTCTCTGTTTCAGGCAATTTTCAACTACAAGAGTTTGCATACATCAACTGTCATGATTCAAGATCGTTTGTGCAACGCGAACGCAGACACGTGTGTCACACTTGCGGAAAGGCATACGTGAATCCGGAATCGTTGAAACGTCACTTGAACTGCGAGTGCGGAAAGGCACCGAGATTTGCTTGTCCTCGTTGCCGCCATCGCAGTTTTCATAAAAGCAATGTGTTGAGGCATATTATGAGTAGACATAAAAACGAGAATATCTTACCTGTGACGCTGTATTGACAAGGTCATTGTTTATTACGTACACTTTGTACATAACGAGTGTTCAAACGTTTTTTTTAGTTTTTAAAGATTTTGAACAGTATTGCTTCAGATGAAGCATGTCTTGAATTTCTCTTGCTATTGATGCTAACTACTGTGAATGTATTCGAAGTATTTAAAATAAAAGATATTTTGTACCTTATACTGCTGAATCTGTTATCTGAAAAAAATTTATAATTCAGTTTACTTTTTCATTATGATACATTAAGATAATCTTACTTTACATTTCGTTCAATACTTTGCAGGTCGAGCGAATAAAAAAATTGCTGTGACGTATATTCGTTGCTTAATTTTAATTTTTGCTTTTGAAGTGTAACTATATATTTATGATTTAATTAATAGATTAATTTTTTTACCTTATAAATGTAAGTATAAACATTTGCGCAGCAATTTAAGTTAATAATTCAGTTTTCGCATTTTCCTTTTTGTTGCAGATAATTATTGTTACAGTAGAAATAGTAGATGTCTAATGATTTGCTTGCAGATTCAAAATACATAAGTCCGCATGATGCTTGCAAATGAACTTTTTAAAATTTTAGGTCTTACCTTACTAACTAAACTCTCCATTTTTTTTTCTTTCAGACTGGGACTTGTTCCAATTCACTGACGTGGACCAATTTAAAATCGGTATAGATCTAAACGAGGCCCAGGTTGCCTTCGACGTACTTGCTTCTCAAAGACGTCCGAATAAAGCTCCTAAACAGCGCAGTAGTACCGATAAAACGAACAGCTCGGAAAAATCTTTTCCCTGTCCGAATTGCTCGAGCGTCTACAATAGACACGACAATCTCACGCAACACCTCAAGTATGTCTGTCTTCAAAAGCCGCGGTTCGCCTGTCCTTACTGTAATTACGTGACCAAGAGGACGTACAATGTCTACGGACACGTGAGGAGCAAACATCCTACTTTCAAAGTTGGATACATCGACTTAGAAGATTCGAACAATCTGGTTACTCCTCAAAATTTGCGTTGAATATGAAGTGAGGAAAACTAGTCTGTTGATACGAGTTGTTTGTAAAAAAGAGCAGTCGTTTTTATGAAAATGACAATTTTTCAAATGTGAGGCTATATGATCATTGTTTGACTTTATCTGTTTTTATTTGTGCAACGAATTGAAACCCAACCTCTTGTAAATATGACATTATTGCCTATTTATTAAATTTCTGCTGCCTTGGTGCATGAACATAGAAATCTATCATAACATGAGATTTTAATATAAGTCTAACTATATGAATAATAATATATTTTGTATTTTGTGATACATTTTTACCAAAATAACAACTGTGCCATTATCTTATCATATATAATTGTGAAAATATAATGAAAAATTTGACATACAACGTACTGTAGTGTCCGAAAAATCCAATGTACATAAAATAGAATAATTTTCCACTACCAAATAAAAATTTACGCAATAAGCTGCAAAAACTACTAATCGACATTTTTCAACTTCCAATCCCTTACTTACTAATAAAAATTTTTCAATTTCTAATTACTCACTCGACTGACTTTAACTAACAGCTCCTCATAAAAAGTCCTATAAAAAGTTTCTCACTAACATTCTTTCTTTTATTTTCAGATAACACCTACGAATCCTGGTCGTCATTCGGTCTGGACTCGGACCCGCTGGTCATAGAAGACTCACCACCACCCAAAGAAATTCAAGAGATTCCAGTACCAACAGCACCGACAGAGTACGTCGAGTGCTCAGCTCTGCACATCTGCTCACGTTGCGGCAAATCTTACAAACACTTTAGACACCTCAGACGACACGTCGAGTTTGAATGTGGAAAAGCAGCCAGATTTGGCTGTCCCAGATGTTCGTACAGGTGCAAGAGGCCTTGCAACGTTATTGCTCACCAGAAGAGACTGCACAAAGATTTGCCTCCCTTGGAGGTTGTTGATTTTGGGGATCAGGGATCAGATTGATTTTTAAGAAAAAAAAATTTATTTTTAAAGATGAAGTTTTGGGATTGGGTATATTTTAATATATTTTTCGTATATTTCTAGAGTTAAACAGAGTATCAATAATTATCACTTTTATATGCAATTGACTTAATCAAATGAATGTCTAAAATGATCGTATGCACTATATGAAATTTGTATGTTTAAGGGGTCAAGCCTGGGTTAAAACCTGTAAAAAACATTGAATTATTTTTATTGATAAAATTTTTTCTTTGCCATGTATCTCAAAAAAACTTTTTTCTACTTAAATTATATATATTATATGTCATTTTCGCCAATGAAAATTATATATATAGCACTACATACCATGCATACAAATTCAC
>UCQR01004319.1:0-10083 GCA_900474235.1 Cecidostiba semifascia
ATTCATCTTAGCGTGAAAATTTGAAACAATAAGTGATAAACAGCACTCGTGGAAAGGAAAAAATCGAATGCTTCAACTCAAAGCGAGTCGATGAATATGAATATTATCATATTATATAGCGAAAGTTTTATTTGTCGCACTTATGTAGATGAGTCGTTCGCAAAATATTGATGATATATTAATGATGCATTCTCTTTTTCAAAGAAAAAAAAAACTCGAGAATATAATCAAAAAACAGTAAACTGCATACATGGTTCTTATGGTCTCGAGAGTCGTCAGGCAATGATTATTTTTTTTCGGATCGAATCTATTGGTGTCTTTCGAACAAGCATATATGCGTTAGTGAAATAAAGAACCATTCTTTAATTTCTTTGCCGACATGTTTCGGATGCAAGTGGCATCCTTTTTCAAGGCTTATAAAAACATATGAAAAAAATGGCTGTATCTTTAGCTATCACGTTAGACATGATTCCGAGGAGCTACGTGCGGACATGGCATATGGCAGAACATCCCTCTTCTTGCCGCCGGTTCTCCGGTAGGAATCATTTTTTCATTTTTTTATAAGCCTTGAAAAGGGATGCCACTTGCGTCCGAAACATGTCGACAAAGAAATTAAAGAATGGTTCTTATTTATTTAACTAACATATCCTTGCTCGAAAGACACCAATAGATTCGATCCGAAAATTTAAAATTATTGAACGAGCAATCTAGTCAATAGATACTAAACACACTATTAATTTCAAAATAAACAACATAGGCAGTTATAGCATGAGAGGTCCAACAAAAAGCAGTTTTGACATAGGTGACATTCCGCTCTATATGCACCGGGTTCGTACATATAGGATAAGGAAACTAGGAAAGCGTCTCTGCGCCTCCTATATCTTCGCTCATCAGAGAGACACTCGGAGAGTAAGCGGTAGCTTCGGGGTACTTGGTTTTACTGTGCATTTTTTAATAAAAAAAATTTAGTGCGCAGGCGTAAGCTTAAAATTCTTGATTTTTCAAAGTCTGCGGGACTCTCGAGACAATGACAGAAAATACATCACACACCCCATACGCGCGACTATACTTACACGCGATTTTATTGTATATCTTTACAAAATTTTTCTAGCAGAACACTGAGCAAAAGTCGTAAGGAATTTTTCTGATTGGGGGAGATAAGCAAACGTGGATATATTGATACCCGTGTAGTAGCCCTATAGAGAACTAAGATTCGTAGCATTTTTAACGGAAAAGTCGACGGAGAAAGGTCGACGTTTTAAAATTTTTAAAATTGTCACGTAAACTGTATACTCAACCATACGATCCTTATATAACATGTAACTAAAATTATGGAATTCGCCACAACACTCACGTACATATCACTTTGAAAGACAGATACAATGATGAAAAAGGTATAAAAAAAAAAGAAACAAAAAGAAAATCTGTAATAACCCGACTGTAATATTTGTATTATGCGTCGACAATGAAGAAGTATACTATACCAAAAATATACACACACAGAGTCCAATGCCAAATTAGAAGCAAAAAAAAAGAAAATCAAAATAAGATCTCCCGCGAGCAGACATACTCGCATATATACAGCAGAGAGAATAATAATAATACGCAGAGTCAAAAAGTATAATATAAAAGTCTAAAATAATACAAAATGAAATATTGCGTCGGCTCATCGCACCGTGATGCAGATTATTAATATATGAATTACCGAACCAAATAAATAAACGTTTGTATAATATATACGACTGTGCATTTTCACTAATCGCTTTTCTTTATCTTATCCAGCTGATTCCGACCAAGAGCCTCCTAAAATCCCGCACCGCTTTTCCATACCGAACCTCATCCGACGATCCTTCGAGCCAGACAAAGAGACCAGAGTTTCCAGCGAGACTTGCTATACAGGTAAAAATCCAGACAATTTTTTTTTCTTTTTTGTTTTTTGATTTTATTTTGCTTCTACATTTTAAAAATTGAATCGAAAGTATGCTGCTACCATCAAGAGCGAAAATTGTAAAGCGCAAGAATGGCCGACATCACCAAGCGAACGACAGCCGCCGCCGGCGCACAGCCAGAATCACTCGTTTGTTCGACCGACGGAAGTAGACAAGCACAAAGAGCAGCATCATCATCAACAGGACGAGTGTCTCGATCTTCGCGTACCGTCGAAAAAGAAGATGAAGATCGAAGAGAAGAAGCAAGAGTGTCCGGACTCTTTCGTTGGTACTGCCGAAGAGTGATTTTAGGTTTTTTTTTTCAACAAAATAATTTTTTGTATAGTTAGGAGTTTAAGATTTTTTTTTTTTGAATATTCTAAATGAACCTATACTTATACTATTTTCAATAAATTCGATTTCATACTATACGTAAAAATATATCAATGCGAGCCTCAATCAATCGAGAAACTTGGTTACACCAGTATTACGCTCCTTTTTTCGAAGGACTATTATACAGGTAAAAAAAAAGAAGAATGAAACAATAAAACCACGCGATGCCCGTCATAAAAGTGTCTTCTATATATGCTTTGATCTCTTATTTTCACCGCGTTGCTTCAGTCCGACACTTCCGTTTTCAAAGCTATAAAGTCCGAGTGTGTACCCTTTAGCTCTATACAAGCTATATAATACAAAAAACTGTACAACGAAATCTCAATGGCTTGACGGTTCTCGATCTAAAATTTGTCAAGTATAGATTTCGAAGAGAGAAAAAAAAAAATTGCGATGATTATAAAATCAATCAGCCGTACAACGACAATTGTGCGGAGCTACCGAAGCTGATGCAGTTACAGCCAAAAATCGGTAAGAGAGTAGCCGTAAAAAGCAGTGGGTTATCGTCGAGACTTTGATCGGAGAAGGAATTTTTATGGGCCTTATACCCGAGAGCTGCCGTTGTGTATTATTTGGCACTGCGGCCGCAAAAGGGCTGCCCTTTTTTTTTCTCCTGATGCGTAGGCATCATCAGGAGTAGGTATATAGACGAGGGTTATTAGGGAGCGATCCTACTATTTGTTTGCTGAGGTCTTCCTAATATATCTGGACTCTCTCTCTCTCTCTCGGGGTATAAAATGCATTAAGAGGTTTTTAAAGCTTGTAAAGTTGTTGTTTCCTTTTGGTTGCGGACGTTGCCGGCTGCCTATATACAGAATATAGCCACAGGTTTTATGGCTCTTATTTTCGAAATACTTGCGCGATGTCGCAGTATATGGCCATATATACGCAACTCGACGCTGTGTCTATGAAAAATTATATAGATTTTGTATTGAAAGAATTATTTTACGTTTAACGAAAGGAGGACGACCGCTGATGTCTAAATTATGTTCTTTCTTGTGGCTGGAATTGAGAAACGACTCGGGCAAACACAACGGCACTCGTGATATGCGCGCGACTTTCAACCGAAATACTGTGCTTCTCCTCAAATATAAAGGCGACGTATACACGATATATACACTGCGCTTTGTGTTGATTTTTCTCATTATTACCACAGCGGCGGCGCGTCTCGAGGGAGGAACTTTTTCGGCAACCGATCGCTGTGCTATACATAGCCTCATGTATATTTGCTCTTTTGTATTGCTTTGTATTTTTACCACCTGATGCGATGCCCGAAGTATAATGTTTTAGATAAATCTTGTATATTGATGAGCTGATGATTTTTTTTTATTTGCCTTTTTGGAACAAGTCGCAATAGTTTATTTACGGACATTCACATATCACACGATCGTTATTATACTGAATTGTGCGCAATCGACAGAAAAAAAAAATAGTGCACTTCTATATTTACCTCGAGTTACATGCTCACGTCGTTCACAAACGTGTTTCACCAGCACAGACCTTCCCCATGTAAAATCGTCATATATCGCACAGACATCACACAATATTCGCTATAGAAAATCACAAGAAAACGCATAATATCTAAGTTAGTGTCAATCGACAAAATCGCTCGCGTCCATCGGGCGGTATCGAAGCGAAAGTTGGCGCGCGTCAAACTGCGCGCTTGGGTTCGTCGCGGAAAATCGACGAAAAATCGCTCGTACATTCCTCTTCTTTTTTCCTCAGCTCTTCTCAAGTAGGCGCGGCCTAAAGCGACGATTGGCTACCACGATACCACATCCCCAATGCTCAATGGGCCCAAGACCAATAGGAAAGAGCCTTGCTTTAAAGACCAATGGCAATGGGACCTCCGACCATCCTCTTGGCTCGGTTAATTAGGGCCAATTAACGCTCGGGCAGTGGTGAGCTTGGCAGTCGGAGCTACGGCGCGTTCGCCGGCTAGTGTGAAATATCGCGCCCTGGTGTTACAAGCTGACAGCAAGAGAGCTGCAGCTCCTGCAGCTTGAGCTAAATCCTGTGTCTTTTGTCTCTCTCTCTCTCTCTCTCTCTCTCTCTCTCTTTCCGCGCGCTTTTCTCGCCTAAAGGCTAAGTGATCGAGCTGTTTGTGTATACGTCTGTGTGTGTCAGTGTGTGAATCGCTGCGAAAAAAAAAACAGCAGCAGCTCAACGAGAGGATGACACTCGTCGCAACGACCCAGGCTACCGGACTTTTTTCTCCTGGAGCTGATAATTAAGAGATCTATCGAGGAGTGGAGAACAAACGTTGTTGTATATTGGAAGACGCTGACTTTGTTGGTGGGAGGAGGTAATGGACATTGCGCCTATATACTTGTATCAATGCAGCGCGAGCGAATAATAATGGATATGGAAAGAAAAAAAAAAAAATAATGATACATCTTTACAGTGTCAGCGAAAGAAAGTATATAAAGTAAAATATGCAAACCGTGGCGTCAAGCAGCTCCGTTCAGGACGACAGTCCGCGTTGCCGATCTGAGCGCGACGGAAAAGATCGGCAGGAGCTACAAACGATCGGTGACGAGAGGGATGATCGCGGACCGCCGGATGTTCAACAATGCGATACCGGGACCAATGGTCTCTCTCTCGCTCTTGAGGATCGCGAATTGTGGACGCGCTTTCAGTGCATCACCAACGAGATGATCGTTACCAAGAACGGAAGGTGCGTGTGTGCATGTGTACATGATCAATGTTTTTATAAGTATAAGAAACGAAATTTCGAGACTTTATATAGTGCGTGCGTGTAATAAAGGAGGAACAAGTAGCAGCTTATACATCTTAATTTCACTGCGCGCGGCGTCGGCTGATCTTCAAACGTGTATATATTATTGTATTATATCTTTTGGAACGAAATTATGCCAATAAAAGTAGGCCATTAATCTTATCCTTACCCTAAATTGATAATTCATAAAACGACGAGGCCAGACGCGCTTACAATAATAAAAGCCAAAAAAAAATATAAGAAAAACGAGTGTATATAGTGCTGATGCTGATGCTGGCGACGACAGGAGCAGCTACTATATACAGTTCGGTCTAATATCTTCTTATACTATATATGCCGCGGCGGCGGTGCAATAAAGTTTTACAACGTCGGCTCTCGGCGGTATCTTGAAATATCTGTAGCCCGATCGCCACTGCACACGCGTCTCGGGTTGTTTCCTCTGCCTACCTGTGCTGCCGGTCTTTCTTATCTTTGAACTGCCGACGAGCCTGCGGAAAAATAATAAAAAGGATCGCCTACTGCTCACGTTTATAATACACGAAACAATGAATTTTGAGCGCACAAGCTGTAGATATACGAGGGATTGCTCTATCGTATTTGAAATATTGATTTTTAACAAAATATGTATAGGTAACTGAGTATATGTGGAAAGAGAGAGAGAGAGAGAGAGAGATACGAGGATGACATTTTAATTTTTCAGACGGATGTTCCCAGTCGTAAAGGTGATCGCTCGGGGCTTGGAACCCGCCGCAATGTACACGCTGCTTCTCGAATTCGTACAGGTCGACCCGCACAGGTGAATTTTTGTACACATAACTCTTTCGTGTATTTGATTAAACGAGATGCGCGATTGCAAAAAGCACCAACTGTATATGCTATTTTTATATTATGCAACGCAGCGACATTGAAAGCTCGCCGCATTTAGCACTTTTAGATACAGTTACTGCAACGTTGCTCTAATTGTAAATCGCAAGCTGAACGCTTATAGCTGTACTATTTTTATATTTCGAAAGCAGACAATAAAAGAAATGAACTATGTTAAAAGATGGAAGTACGTGAACGGCGAATGGGTACCAGGGGGTAAAGCCGAAGTAGCACCACCGAATCCGATATACATCCATCCGGAGAGTCCAAATTTTGGAGCTCACTGGATGAAAGAAGCCGTCTCGTTCGCCAAAGTCAAGCTGACCAACAAATCCAACGGTAACGGACAGATAATGCTGAACTCACTGCACAAGTACGAGCCGCGAGTACATCTCGTTCGCGTCGGTGCCGAGGAACAGCGAACGGTATATGACGACGATCGAAAAAGATTTTGTTTTTTTTTTCTCCCAAGAGCATCGAGTATATTAAGAGAAAGTTTGTTTGAACAGGTCCTGACGTACAGATTTCCAGAAACGCAGTTTATAGCCGTGACGGCTTACCAGAACGAGGAAGTGACTAGTCTCAAGATCAAATACAACCCGTTCGCCAAGGCGTTTTTGGATGCCAAGGAGCGGCCCGCTGACTCTCAGTCGTACCCGCAGTGTAAACGAGCGTTTTTTTTTTTTGCTTGGATTTTTATTCGATTCTTTGAATACATTTATGCTTATACCGGGAATCCTTTGTGCGCGCGTTTTTCAGACAGCGGAACTTGGTTTTTGCCCCAGCCAACGATGAGCTACGACTATCCCGTCGGTCCGAATCAGACTAGTAACAGTAGTCCCAATACCGGATTGTCCTCGGCGCCATGTAGCATATCCTCGAGCAGTCATAAGAGCACCTGTCGTCCTGCGCCCTACACGCTCAGGCATAAGTATATTCAGGAGGGTGAGTCACAAAAGCTATAACTTTTGACTTCCTGCGTAAAACTGTTGTTTTTTTTTTACAAAACTTTACCGATTAAAACTAACATCTAGAAAATTTTAGCAAAACCTCACTATAGAACTAAAAATTACAAGCTTGACTCTATCTCTTATATCGTCCAACGACAGAGCAACACGTGGATCCATACGGACCGGTACCATTACTGCACTCGAGCGCCTACGTGAGCAGTTGGTCCCCTCGGAGTCCTGAGCACCAGCAACAGCAGCAACAGCTGTCTCTGCAACCAGACTGGCCCTCGTCACCGTCACCGTCCCCGACCTCCCCGTACCAGAGCCTCGGACAACACAGAGTCGCTGCCAACAGCCCGTCACTCTATACTCCAGCTGGGAATCCTGTCCAGGAACAGTGCGCTGGAGAACAGCAACCAGGTACTTGGCTCCATCCCAGTGTATCCGAGCAGATTCAACAGCAACAACAGCAGTCGTACCTCAACTTGAACCTGCACCTGCATCACCAGATCTCTTACACGGTGAGTGTATTATTATCATAAATGTTTAGGTGTAAATTTACGTGGATATTTTCGGTCGTATACTTTTATCCCAATAAGATTGTCGCTCTTATAGCTATTAGAATTAAACTAAATCATCAAGCTTATTCACCACACAGAATGGCGCAGTTATGCAACAGCCGATTCATCCCCAGGATTCACCACTCCACGACTACCCCGAGTACCCTCACCCCCATCATCATCACCATCATCATGAAACAGCCCAGCAGCAAGCTCATCACTTGCAAATGCAACAGCTTCACCAGCAGCACCAGTCTCATCACGGTGATAATCCGAACGAGGCCGTTAGTTACGAAACCAAAGAGCCTCCAGTACCACCGATTCATCATCATCATCATCATCATCATCAACAGCTGAGTACACCTGCTACTGGCTACGATCACGCCAGGGATGAAGAAGCCGAGCCTGTCAGGGCCGAACATACGGTACGTTTGCTCATTTTGAAATTTTTTTTTTTTCTTCAAAATTACAGAATTTGACTTTTTTTGTATCATTCTTTGCAGATTCAAGTGGATCGAAGATTCATCAGTCCAGTCGGAGTCATCGAGCATCATAGACACGCTCAGTCGGCTCCGGAGGAACAGGTCGAGGAACAGCAGCAAACGCAACAGACTTGGACACCTCTGACGCCTCCGCCACCCCCGCAGACGACGGCTATTTGATGATAGCCGCGAATGATGAAGACGCAAAAGCATTATTACTATTTAACATCGAATTCTGTGGCACAAAAATAAATATCTGATTCAATATCGGCAGTTGTTGTTGGTAAAACACACGCGTGTTGTTTTTAACGAAGGATTCTTAGTTTTTATTATTGTAGTATCATTATTTCCGATTGCTGCTGTTTAGTAATTTTGTTTATTATTTCTTAATATCTCTTGGGGATGAGTATCACAGAAAATAGCTGTTATGTTACTCGATCGACGCGATTTATTAACAACAAATAATAATTTTAGTAAAAATGTCGACCAAGAGATAACTAAATAAATTCAATATGTGTCGTATATTATAGAATACTATTTAATTTTTAGCAATCATTTTTCAAATATAGAAAAGTGATAAAATTTTTCAGGATATGTAAATCTATACATAAGCCCCAGATGAATGTATGTATATACCACTTAAACCATTATAAAAAAATTGATTTTTTAAATATATATATATATATCTAAATTTTTCATTAACCATTCGTAAATCAATGTTCTCTAGTGATTCGTCGTTCACTTGCAACGATCTAAATCACTTGCAATCCTAAATTTTTTGACAAAATATACTTTTTCTAAAGTTTTTATTTGTGAGTCTCAATTGCGCTGGTCGTATATATAATGTTGTACATATAACTTTTTGTAGATAATACTGATGGATACTGGATTATAAAAGAATTAATTCACAAAGGCGCAGTTATAGCATGAGCGACCTAAACAGACTAAATAAAGCATCAGTTTTGGCACATCTCAAAAGACATCGGTTTGTCTACCTCTGATAGGCTCCCGAGGGGCGAAATTCCGCCCCCTCTCACTTTTCATATATGTATAGGTATGGTAAAAGCTGACGCACAAGAACCTATGCAATATTTTGACAGATAAAAGATTATGTTATATTTTTACAATATACATACCTCCAATTTATTGATGAAACTTCTGGTTCTGGTCTAAAAAACTCCTCAGCTGCTCGACTTCTCCAATGCTATAACTGCATTTTAAAAAAAAGAGAATAATAAGTACTTATATAATAATAAAAACTGATTATTTGTATTCAACGAAATTTTATCATAGCTAGAATTTTGCTTTACCGACAGAGTATACTGAAAAATTACTGTTTACCTGTATCATTTGAAGGTTATAATTTCAGTTGGCGCGGACGATTTCGAGCCCTCCTATATACTTTTGTTATTGTTTGTCCGGTTAAACTGTCTCGATTTACTTTTTACACATGTGAAATTCATTTATTTCTGGTCAATAAAACTACCATTCAAATAGTTACTTGAACCTTCGGTTATATATTATTGCATAGTATTTGCTGAAAAAAATGGCCACAAAAGGAGTAAATATCGTCGACGCTTCAAATGAGGATGTAAACAATGATGGGATTCATGAACGAATTGCAAGAAATAGAGAAAGAGCTTTATTATTACGAAAAGCCAAAATTGTTGCGCATCCTTATGCCAAGAGGTAAGTACTAGTTATCACTTATATTTTTACAGGGTTACTATTACTAATATAACCCGAGGTTATAAAGTAGGCCCTATGAACCCACTATTAGTATTTAAATGCAGCTAAACGTTTCATTTTTTTTCAGCAACAACGAAAATGGTGTCCAAGGTAAAGCTATTAAGGTACAAGGACAAAAAGTTATCGATAGCGGAGCTGGTTTCCTAATCGAAGAAGATGATGATCTCGAAGCTGCTATGGTAATAAACTTTCTTTACTCTGATTCATTTAAAAAAAAAAAAATGACATTTAACATTATATCCGTTTATTGCTAGTGCACCATTACCGCAGATCCAGCACCCATAATCAGTAAACTACCAGTGTGTCAGGAGTGCGAAAAAGAATTCAAAGACTCATACCTTCTACAAAAATTTGATTATTTAGCATGTGATGAGTGCAGGTTACTATTTCTTTCTTATGAAATACGAGCAAATATAATAA
>UCQR01004319.1:10657-25479 GCA_900474235.1 Cecidostiba semifascia
CCAGAAACCTCATACGCATGTTAAAGAATTGTATTATAAGATTTTTTTATACTTAAATTATAGAACATAACAAAATTCCGTTTTTTTTTAAACCTTTTAACTAGTAATGCGCAATTAATAATTTATTAACTCTAGAAAAGAAACGTTTGCGCAGATTTTAGGCAACCGAAACTACGAATCGCATCGCGTTTCGATTTCAACGCTTAACATGTATTTTACTTGTTTTGCTTCAGTGAAACAATTAACAATAGATTTACATAGTTTACATAGTTTTTATTTTAAAAATCTAAACGCTCGTTGCATATTAGCTTTCGCGAACATTGCACTGTTATATTATTAATTCTTAACTACAAACACTTTCAAGCAGTTGTATACACAGAATTCGTCGAATCGAAAGAAATGGCAAGTCCAAAAAATTCTGTTGCAAAAATTCAGATCATTTCTTCTAGGTAAACATGAATAATGACGCTCTATTCGGATAATTTATGTATAAGAACAAATTGCATCACTGCCGCCAGCAGTAGACATGTACACTCCTAAAATTAAATTACACATCCGATTATCAACTAATTTGTAAATAATAAATACGATAGTTTGCTAAACTAATTACTAATTACAAGATAATTGGCAATAGACCAAGTAATTCAAAACCTTTTAAGAGTGCTCATGATTGGATAATTGATTATTTTCCTATCTAATACTTCTTCGATAGCATTAACAAAAAAAAACTGCAAGATACATAAAAATGTCAGACTTTGGCGACACCTGCTTATTCCACATCATTTCCTTACATCATTTTTACATCAGCATAAAAAATCACGTCTGCTCATCAAACTTTCACACTCTATCAAAAAAGAAACATACGAGCCGGAAGACTTGTGCTTCGAAACCAAGTACTTTGTCCTTTTTCTTTAATTATTATTATTCGAGTTAATCGACAAGTCTTTAATCTTCATTGATTCGTTCTCGTTAGCGATCGGCGAGCGGATCACTAATAATGGCAATCACAAAAAAAACACAAAAACGTGCTAAACTATCGCTACGAGCCATCGTTGGCATTTGTACAGGCTGATGGTTGCATGGCAGGCAGAACGCTTGGCACGGTCAGATTCACTCCCGGCTCCCTTCTTGGCATTGTCGACGAGCTTATCGGATTGCTCACTGTGGTCGACGATCTGTAAAGAGAATTTGTAAATTTAGGCGTTCGCTCATCAAAATTGCTTAGAATGTCGCGAGAGATAGTGACGAGCGTACCTGTTGTGCCTGAGATGACTCTTAACTAAGTGTCCGGCCGTCAGAGCAGCCATGAGCGAGAGCTCGCCGGCGAGAACGGTTGCGCAGACGATCCTCGCCAATTTGTTGGCGTTCTTTCCAGGGTCCTCAGCGTGTGCTCCCTTAACGCCGAGCATAGCCAGGCAAGCTCCCTGTGCTGGAAGACCCGTGCCACCACCAATGGTACCGATCTCGATGCTGGGCATCGTGCACGACACGTAAAGGTCGTTGCCGTCCGGACCCCAGGGTTCCATCAACGTCATGCAGTTACTGCTGCCAACGTTCTGTGCTGGGTCCTGAAAATCAAAGCGAAACGTGATTTAATGAAATCCGTATACCTGACATACTATATTAGATTACGAAATCAGCAACGAAGAACCAACCTGGCCCGTTGCAATGTATATGGCTGTGACGATGTTGGCCGCGTGCGCGTTAAAGCCACCTATGCTACCAGCTACGGCGGAGCCGATCATGTTTTTGCATATGTTGACGTCGACCAGTGCGTGCGTCGTGGTTTTGAGTACCGACGAGACGATCTCCGCGGGAATGATGGCTTCGCAGACAACGCTCTTGCCGCGACCCTCGATCCAGTTGACCGCAGCGGGTTTCTTATCCGTGCAGACGTTGCCGCTCAGCGACAGGATTTCCATGTCGGGGAATGTCTCCTGTACCATGTGCAGCGACTTCTCGGTACCCTTGGACAGCATGTTCATGCCCATGGCGTCGCCTGTCTTGGCCACGAATCGGATAAACAGATGTCGACCCGCTATGTGTACCTGGATTCTGGTCAAGCGGGCAAACCGACTGGTCTCGTCGAAGCTACTCTTCATCTTCTCGAAGTTGTCTGGCTTCTGCATCCACGTCATGGCTTCGCTGGCACGAACGATGTTGGGGAAGCGCACTACCGGTCCTCTTGTCATACCTGTCGAGATCCATCAAAACAAGTCGAGATAAGTACACAAGACAAAATCTTTCACTCCTTAATAATGACACACAACGTTCATTGTAAGAGACATCCGTTATCAGCCTGTTCCCGAGATTTACTCAGGAGATTTACGTTGAGTCATATCCGGAACGAGTGAATTTACTAAACAATGGTATGACACTTACCATCGGCGACGACTCTGCTGGTGACACCACCACAGCCCATCAGAGCGCGACTTCCTCTGTTGGTCGAAGCGACGAGGCAACCCTCGGTCGTGGCCATGGGTACATGGATGAGTTCTCCGTCGACCTTGAGTGGGCCGGCAATACCCACTGGTACGGGTACATAGCCCACGACGTTCTCGCAGCACGAGCCCAGCACTTTGCTGTAGTCGTAGTTACGGTAGGGCAGCTCGTGCAAGTCGTCACTAAACTTGCCTGCGTTGCCAACGATAGCTCGCCGGATTCCGACTCCACGCTCCATGTCACCCACGGCCTTCTCCAGCTGGTACGACTGGATGTACTTGTGCTTGACGAGTTGGATCACCTCGGGGTCCGACAACGCGTTAGCTCCCAACTGTAATGGCCAACATTATTAGAGAAAAACTGTTGGACGTAAAATTTAATACAATGCGTTAAAAAAAAACTGACCTCTGATCGATATATGGAAGCGCACTCCTCGACGCTCCTAGGGCTCTCCGGCTTGGAGCAGCAAAGGGTCTCGCTGCTGGACGAGCTGGACTGCTGGATAAGCATCAGCTTGTCCTCCGTCTGGACCTCCTTGTCGACGAGCTGGACATCGGGATCGGCCGAGCCGACCTCGATCCAGTCGGCCTCACCAGCCATTCCAGACAGCGGGAAGACCGAAGAAGAATGCCTGCTCTCGGCTCCCAAACCTGACATAGCCGAGGCGAATCGTTGACGGAGTTTGCTCTCCATATCGGCACCACTAACGCCGTCCTCGCAAACGCTGCGTCTCGTGAGCTGCTCGTCGTCCTCAGCGAAACGTAGCTGACGCACGATCTCACCCCGATCCTCGAAGAAGATGAACTTGATGGCCAAAGCCAGCAGCAGGATCAGGATGACGATGTTGTCCGCACTGACCGATAGCCAGTTCATAAGATAGCCTTTGAGATCGGGTGGCGCCTCCGTTTTGTTGCGATTCGTCAGCAGGATACTCGGACTTACGGTAGACACGCTCTCGTCTATCGTCTCCTCGGCGTCCTCATTGCGGAACGGCCATCGGCTGGAAAATTGTTCAATTTAGGGACTTTTCCCACCGCCAGATAATTGCTCCTTTCGACATCGGAATTCTCTCTAATACCTCGCGACGATGAACGAGTAATGTTCAAGTCCCGACAACGGAGCGGCAAGTTAAAGAGCACGCTTTCCAAGCGCGGACGACTTATCTCTGGCTTAGCTTCGAGGCTTTCCGCGCGAAAGCTCGTAACCATCACCACCGGCGCGCTATTTTCGTGAAGCGCTCGAGCCATTCATTCATCTTCGCGCGGGTAAGAGAGCGCATATCATTTTGGTGGACGGCTCTTTTCACGGACGCAAGGAGATCGGACGATAACTCTTTCAGCTGCTTCCTCGAAGAGCCATTGAATATTTTCTAACGCGCGACCCTGACTCCGTCAACCTTCTGGTTTATACGACAAAAGCTACGGAATAATGCAGACACATAAGCGCGGCCGCGAATATACTTACCTCGTGGGTCAGATGGACCCGGGCCGATAGGAGAAAATTCACGCGTCATTGAGCTCTCTGTACTAATGTGTATGCGTGTATATACAATGAACGGTAGTCAGAGAGAGAGAGAGAGAAGCTATTTCATCATCATGCAGAGCCGCACAGTATCAGTGTCTCTATGTGTGTTGTGTGTATACGCATAATGTCCGGAGGCCTCCTTTTTCACCTTTCGCAAGTGTGTCGTAATGAAATTAGGATAATAGCGATCTCTCGAGAGCAACGCCTAAACCGGTTGCTTGCTACTCGAGACTATATCTCGCTTCGCTGCTACTTACTGCTGCTGCTGCTGCTGCTGCAAGAGAGAGGCCTTGGCGGCTATCTTGCAAGCACTCTCTGCTCTTTGTTTATCTATGGGTTATTACTGTTAACGACCGGCTAGCTCTAATGCGCGCGAGTTTTTTCTTTTTCTTTTACCGCGGCCTAATCAACAGCGGCGAGAGGGTGTTGAAAGCTGCATATACGAGTGAGCAGAAGGCCGACAGCATATGCGAGCATCTTTCACAAAGTCGAGTTATAAATTATCTACCGATTGAAATTCAGCGCGAGACGAGCGTTCGATCACGTACACGTGCGCCGTTTCCCAATATATACACCAAGCATGCGGGCACGTGTCCGGTATCGATTATACTTTAGTATACATTATTATATTTACCTGTGCGCGTGGACAACGAAGAGGCCGGCGATCATAATGAGCTTGAGCCGTTCGACCACCGGATTCGGCTTCTGGTCTTCCTCATTCAGTAGACCGGCGTGCGTCATCAGGATCTTGTCGTTACTGCTGCGTGAGAGCTGTACAAAGGCAATTCAACAACACATAGTCATGAATTTCATATATACGTATATACATGCATACCTGGCGTAGCCGCGTCATTACGCGAGTGCGAAGCGCTGCTGCTGCTGCAGAGCAGTGTCAAGTTCGGCGCGCGAGCGCGTGCTCGCGAAAGAGAGGGAGACAAAACTTTCTCCGCGCGTATTTCGTTTCGTTATTCAGGAGTGTGTGTTACGTCAACCGACTCTTATGATACAGGTTTACCGATGTTACGTCGCCAAATTAGCCAGTTTCTTTCCCGCTTATATATGTATATTATGAACTCGCGCGCGAGAGAGAGAGACCGATCGAATCTGATCGGAGCCGATTTCTCGCGATCGATTTTTTATGCGACTACTATAATATTCTGCGATGTTGCACCGGAGAATCCCTCCGAAAAAAGCACGGCAACCCGACCTCAACCCACATATTATTATATACTTGATACGCGAACGAAATAAAAAAGAAAAAAGAAATCATCGCGTCCTTCCAAGGGTATATGTCAGTAGGCCGACGAGAATTCTGCCTTGTCACACTGCTGCTACTGCTGCGGCTTTCGACACTTTTATAATATATACACATGACCGACACTCTCAAATTCGAAAACGCAGGATTTCTAAGACAACAAAGCGCGACTCACCTCGAGCACGAGAGAAAGGCAGGCAGGATAGAACGTCATGAAGACGACGTAGTTGACGACGACTCCGAGGCAGGCGTAACCGCAAAGTATCTCGAGTCTCCTTACACCTGAGAGCGAACCAATTCCTATCAACAGAATCTCGACGAGGGTATCTAAGGTGACCGATGGTCCTAGAAGACGCATGCCTCGGGCTATGTTGGCTCGCACTTCGTCCTGGCTCTTTGAGTTTAGCGCCAACTGTGCTAGGATACCAGCTTTGTTCAGGTCGATCACCAGCAGGAAGAAGAACAGGGCGTCTCTGAAAAGAATTTTTTTTATCCGGACGTTATAATCGCTTTTACTTATTATTACAGGGTTCGCACGCTCGGTGAGAATCATTATACTTACTTCAAGTCGGAAATGTCGCTGCGACCAAAGTTCAGCACACTCGAGGTGAAGATTATGCTCGAGAACATGGTGAAGAGACCTGCGATTCCTGGAACAGTGAATAATGAGAAACTTTACGAGCTGCTATATACTCAGGAAGAAAACATCACTGCGAGCGTTTCCTCGTAAACGACGACGCGCATTTGCACACATCCGTATATAATTGTCATAAACCATTGTCTATTCTAATAGCGCTAACGAATGCAACAAAAAAAAAAAGAATTACACGCGAGTCTGTCGCAAAAAAAAAAAAAAGAAGCGATACATAGAAAGCGCTTTCGATTGTTGCCGATCGCGCGCACGCACATTCGCAATTACAAATCCACTCTGGCATTACATTAGTTGCTGCTCTGTTGAAAGCCGCGCGTACATAGTATAGAGCTCGCCGCAAATATAACTTGCGGTATATACGCGGCAGAGCTGAGCGCGCATATAATTCGGTAATCGGCGATATAACGGCCGGCGCGGCGAGCTCGCGGCTTTGGAATAAGAAATGCCGCGTGCGAACGGCGTATCGCTTTCTATGCGCCGGAACTTTCACTGCTTTCTTCTTTCCTCACATTCTTTCCGACGACTGCGTGTGTGTACGTGTATATATATATACAGACTTGGAAATACACGCTGCTGCTGCTGGCCTTTATTGCATTCAAGGTGAACATACTCGAGGCTATAGACTATTATCCGTAATCAGTATATACGAGCTGTCTTCGTCTTCTTCTTTAGCTTCTTCCTTCGCCGTAACTAGCTGGTAACTGTATATGTCTATCGCATATTTTTCGCGAAACTTGACCAAATTATTCGTATAGCTCGCTTTTGAATATAATAATAATTATAATAATTGCTGTATATATAATTGAAGATTATTAAAACAGAGATTTCTATATATGCTTATCTGGCATTTGAAAGCCCCGAGATTTTCTTAACGTTGTCAAATAGAAAATGTAAAAGACACATTATATCGATTTCTAGGTTACCATATTCTCGCTCTTGTACACACACACACACACACACTCTATGTATTTAAAATATCGTTTCCCGAGAAAACAGCAACATTGCACGTTGCGAAACTGGAAATTAGCTTATCCATTCATTAACCGCGAGAGCTGCGACTATTCCATTTGACGAAATTTCTAATGTGTATATATACCCGCGAGGTGCATATATTATTACACATAGGACGTTAAACGGCCGATCAACCTTGGAAACTGCACCATTCAAATATATAGGCGGTCGGTTCACGTTTTTCAGAATCTCTTATTGCCTGTATACGGACAAGGCTCTTATTTTATTTTTTTACTTTTATCTCGTGTTGGCCAGATTTCGCATTTGCATGAACTATATACGTGAGCGAGTTTAGAAGTACGTTGAAAAAAAAAGGAGTTATTTTTAAGCCTAATACTCACCCAAAATATATTTGGATCCCAAATTCTGAAGATTGCGGAACTGGTGATAACTGAAAAGAATCGCCAAGCAACGAATCATTGTCATCAGAATGACGTCCGCGGCATTCAAATCCTAGAAATGAGAAGAATACATTATACATATGGCATAAAGCCTTTCTTCGAGCGTTTATATACGCATATTCAATGAATGTCCTACACACCGCGCGTATAGGTATATACATACAATGGAAATATATATGTTCATTCAGAATTTTGAGTTTACTGTTCACCAGTTATATACACATGGCTGTCATTGACGAAGCAAGCGCATTGTTCGAAACAATGTTATAATACACTCGGACTAAGTGACTCTAATGATTACTCGAAACTATCCGCATTGTTTTTTTACAAATAACGCATCGCGCACATCAGTGTATTAGTTATTTCCCGTACAATAGCGCATGAATATTCCCGAGGGGATCCTTCTCAAGCATAATATAACGCTTTAATTGAAACGATCGAGATCAAGGAATGCATTGTATATATGCATAGGATATGATATATAGATCCTTACGTCAGAGGCGCATCGTCCGTGGTAACAGTGTCCAGTGGTGGATACGGGTAGACTACCGTCCCGGACGGTAGCCGGTCCACCAGTGGCCGTTTCCATGTTGAGCATACAAGCCGTCAGGGTGAACGTCGTGACGATCACCTCGAGCGGGTGGCCGGCGCAGAACCGGCCGTGTAACTCGAAAATGTGCTGCAGCATCTTCGCTCCCCTCTCTTTCTTGGTGCCTTGTGAAACCTGCAAACAGATAAAGAATCGTTTTATATAATTGTTATATAAGCAGCTGTCTCAAAAATTTTGATATTAGGAAAAAGTATTATATTTTACGCTGAGGGTATTAAACTTTTCAGTATCTCGGGCGTCTTGGTTTCTTATTAAATTAATCAGAAACGCACTTTGATTGGACGCTATGTCTCAAAAATGACCCTCCAGAGAGCAAATCCCGCGTAATCGAAGTTGATAGATGCTATTATCGAATGGAACTGATGAATCTGCATCTGCTACCAGCTATTTATATAGCACGCACTGTAGTTGCAAAAAAAAAACGAGCGTTCAATGTGACCAGAAGAATGTTTAGTGCGTTTCTTTAATTTAATTAAAACTTCTTTTAAATCAACAATACCGTAAATTTATCGATATAAACTCGATGCCCTACTCTATTTATAGAAGTTTGGCTGTCAAAAATAGTATACCTATAAAATTCAACACGAAACTTGAAATTTAAATTTGTATTTTTCAATTCGTCTTAATTCCCAATATTTCCAGCAACACAAAAAGTCACACGTGGAATCTTTGGGGGAAAAAATTGTTGTTTGCAAAAGTTGCATAATACAGAAATTTTTTTTACTTTGTTTGCTGAGCTTATTTAGGAATTTTTAGATAAAAGAGAACAATTCTCACGTTTTTGGTCATCGTTCGAATAACAACTTTTTCATATTAATATTTACTCATACTAGGAATTCACTAGTGTACACTTTTGCCGTTTGACTGTAGTAAATATTTTTTTTAAATGTTCGACTTCACGTACTTTTCTGTGTGTCATCAAGAAGTACGAAACGAGTACTTTTATGTCCTCGTTTTCCAAATCGATATCTTGACACTTTGTGAAGCGCAATCATAGTATCACTGCTCGAAATTACGCTAATCCCACATAATTTCGTGTTAAATACACGGTTTTCAACAAATTTTTTCTCTAGAATTTGATCGGCTGCCGAGGTTCAAAAAAATGTTATAATATTCTTTGTAACCTCTAGAGAACAAAATATACATTTTTTTCATAATTTTCCGGATACCTTTTGCCCTAACGTAAGAAGCTCCTTCAGTTACGGTAAAACTGCAGAGTCGCATCTACACAAAATAACTGTGATTTTTTTTCTATTTTGTCTCGTACGATGACGAGTTGATTTCCAAAATCGAAACCCATAAATATACGCATAATTGATGACCAAGAATCTATAGCAATGAGAACTTGAGCTTTATTCACAAGTTATAAAAATAGTTCTGCGAAAGTAAATGATTTAGTTAACGATAGCAAAGAACGGTATAGATGAGAGTAGAGAGTAGTGCGTCAGAGAACAAACCATATGCACAAAAGGAAAATCCGCGGAGATCACTTAAATCCTTGGGAATTTTTATGTATAAGGTCTATATGGACTTTAAAAATACTACCCTTCTCAATCTTGATCCTTTCAACTTTAGTATTGTAAGCATGAGTAAGCATATTTCGGTTTCACTCTATATCATTGTTAAGAATAAAATGAACCAAGAAGCAGACAAAATGTACAAGAGTATATAAACTTATTTCAAGTGCTTCGGCCAACATCACTGCTAGAATATATATGTATACATAGGTTAATCCTAAAAATTCATGGAATTTCAAATACGCAATGCGGCTGCAATGACCCAGAAAAAATCCTTAGCATTCCAAACAGTCGAATGTTTGTTGCTTTTTAGAATGTTTAAAGATCGAAATTCAGTTGTAAATTATTATTATAGGTATTACAGCAATAAAGAATAATTACGCGTTCAGTCGAAAATGTATTTGAAGCAATCTTACGTAATTAAAGATTTAATGAAATTTCATTCGAGAAAGTTTTGTAAGTAATGTTCGCGTATTTTCGCCAACTAGTTTTACTCCGCTACGTAATCCCCGGTAATATAGATGAGGGAAAAAGTATACACCATTAGCCGAATGAAATCGTGCCCGTCAGAGACTATTGCTTTTCTGAAGAATTGACCCCCGATCAATGTTGTTCATCTATCCCTGGCTTTATTGTTCTAACATTCGCGAAGTGGAAAGATCCGTCCGCGTCGAGTTTACAGCCTCCACAGAATCAAATGCGTATCAGTTTCTAAATTAGCAAAGGAAAATCAACACTTCTCCGCGGCTCAGCCGAACGATAAATAATTCCCGCAAACTGTTTTTCCCCTCCGATGAGCCATAAGACGCAAGTGCCTCTCGTATTTTCCCGAATTGAAAGCTCTCTTTGATCGATCTTCTGTTTTCTTGTGTATACCTAAACGTACGGAGGATTTCTTTTGAACTTGAGCCGCGTATAGACGCGGCCAAGAGCACGCACGCGCACATAAAGAAGCGCGAGGATACGATTTTGGCCGGTGTTTCAGCGAAAGGCTATGTAAAACTGGATTTCCAGGAAAGTGACGCAACGAGTTCGCGCGCACCTATATGCGCGACCGTAATTAATTAAAAAACGTATATGTACAGAAGCGGGCGGATGCCGACTTTTTATTGAGCTAAGCTTCGTCGATTCTCTATCTTTTTTATCGACTATACAGCTCGCGTGACCAGAGCATTACTTAATCGCGGCGAAAATCATTTCGAAGGAGAAGCAACAGGCGGTTATTGGCATTTAAATACTTTCTAGATTTTATTCGCAATAAAACAAGTATTTCGAAGCCGTGATATTGGGTAATATACAGTGGGCGAAAAATTTAGTCTTTTGTTTTACATGTTTTATTATTGCGAATTTATTAACAATTCACAGATGAGATCATATTTCAAACTTTGAAACGCACTCATCCGTATCAGCAATTGCGAAATTTATCAAAATTTCAATGCAATTAATATTTATTGTGTCTAGCAAAAAGTTTCAAAAAATAAGATTAGTTACTGTAAAAACAAAAATTTAAAGTTAACGAAATAGCGAAATAACGCTAATACTATAATAAAAAAACAATATATAAACGTGGAAACATTCGATAAAAATTTACACATGCGTGATACGTAAACTAGGGTTTCAAGAGGTACAATGAACCGATGGTGTCAAAACTTTATGGCTCCATTCAAAGAGATTGAGTACACTGTGTTTCAAGCTACATACATATCCGATTCACATGTAAATTTTTATAGGTCCCGAGTCTCGACGAGCGGACTTTTTATTTTTCTGAATTTCTCAACTCGACTCGACTGTTTCCCAACATTGAAAATCCGTAGTTTTAAAAGTATGCTAATAAGAATTGTGTTAGTAGCACGTGTTCCTACTGTCAGCTGACTCAAAGGTCCTGAACTGCCGCTGCATCGAAAATCTATGCGTTTCTACTTTTTTCTTTCTTGGAATAATAATTATAAGAAAATCTTTACGTTTCAGTCGTAAACATGCGTATTAGCATATAATAATATAGTATTATCCGAATCATATGTAAATAGAAAAATTGTATTCGTTCCTTAGAAAGTACACATAATAGACGACTGATGTATACACCTTTCATATTTAAATTCTCTCTAAGCACCTTGCGCAGCTCGTGTTTTAATAAAACAAACACACTCGAGAAAGACAGAGAGAAAAAAATCGTAGGAACGAGATTAGATTAAAAAAAAAAGTGTTCGCGATAGAATCGCACCGGTCTCTCTGTACAATGTTACAAGCACACAACTGAAAGTACAAGCGCATGACCATACTAAAAAAGCTTTCTCCTCGCGCGCGCGCGCGCGCGCGAGAAAGCAAAAACTCCGTGTAAATTGATTGCTTCGCGATAAAGTGCAATCAGCTCTTGTACATGTATATATCTCTTATATTTAACGCTCGTCTCTCGTTGAAGTAAATCCGAGAGATGAGAGACTCATTTGCGATATCTCTTTTCACTGACTGACAGATGCAGACTGCACTTGACTTTGAAAAAAAAGCGGAAAAAAAAGAGTTGGTTCCCATCGCGTATCTAATCTATATATACTAGTGCATCTCATCCTTTATATATACATATACATCAGCACGTGCATCAGCAGAGCTTATCGATTCATGAATTGTTTTTGTTTTATCATCTAGCGCTCATCGACTTCTTTCTCGACAGTATATTCTACACATACCTCTTATGTAAATGTCAGTCCAAAAATATCCATTCGAGTCTCGGCGAATAATCAGGCTGTGCCTTCGGCCAGCGTCTTCATGTTCGACGATTGTGTGTTCCTGATACTCGTGCAGCAACTGTCTTTCTCTCCACTTGTGATTTAAAAAAAAAAATAAATCAATAAAACAACAATGTCCACTCTGTTTCGATAGCAATGCAAAACAAAAGCTGAGAGACGCCAGAAGTATATGTACCGCGCGATATATAGTTTAGAAGAAAAAGTTCAAGTCCGCGAAAGGGTTGCGTTGGGAGCTGAGCGTGTGCTTATAACACGCGACTGTGCGATTCGAGCGTCGCGCCGGGACTAACTTGTGGACTTTCTTGCGCGGTTGCGGCTCCGCTCGCCGAGTCTCACTACTGTATACTGGCGCGAGTGCCCGCGCTGTAATCGCTTTTTAGACTAGAGACAGAGAGAGAGAGAGAGAGAGAGAGAGAGAGAGAGAGAGAGAGAGAGAGAGAGAGACGTGCACACCGGAAGATTCAAACGGGGGCCTTTCCGACGTCGCCACTATACTCTCTCCTCATCTTCTTCTTCTTCTTCTTCTTCTTCTTCTTCTTCTGCTTCGTTTCGCCTAAATGTTTTGGCCCTTGAGCGCGCTTAACTCCTTGTTATTTTTTCTTATTTTCTTAGCTTGCACGGGTTTTAACGCCCGCACGCTGAGTGCGTATGGTTATTATACATGACGAATTGGACCTTCGGTGAATCGTTATATATACCGATGCTTGTTTTCTCGACCGGAGTCTATTTTTTTTTTGTTTGTTTGTTTGCGTGCGAGTTCTATTCTGGATTTCTATTCATATACGCGCGAGAGATGCACCGAGAAATGTATGGTCGTTTTATTATAGAAGATTGAAATTTGCTTGGTTGCAGTTATGCGTAAAGAGAGATTTGAATTTTGTGACTCAGAATTCATGATGCCAGAGAAGACGTCTCGATCGGTTGATGATAATTATGCTCAATATGTTTCGGGATTTTTTGGTATACGCATCTGAGTATAATACTAATCACACACGTGATGAATCATAAACAAGAGTGGATGATGCAAAGATGCAGTGTGTCCAACAACGAAACGTTTGCACAGCTTTCTCCGAAAATTGTGCACGAAAAGTACGTATATAGAGTCGCGTATATATACGTAAAACGGACGTACGTCAAAGTTTACTTCTCCGTCAAGTATACACAGAGAGAGAGAGAGAGAGGAGAAACATTTGGCGTAAGTAATCGTCTCGTTTCCGTGCGCGCGTGTGTTATTATATTTGAAAAATATACGCGTCACATGTAATATATTATATCCGAGTCCTCATCCGTTCCGTCACGTTTTTTCGAATCTCTACGGTACATATTTGACGAATGACCACATATATAACAAGGTTTGGCAAATTACACTGTTTTGCCTATGTTTATATGTAAAATAATTTTCAGAAAAGCCATAGCTCATCTCGCCTCGTGTTTACCGATGTCGCACTTTGACAATATTTAAAAATAATATTTTGTTAAAATAAAATTTGTCATCACTAGCATACGTAACTATATATTAGACTCAAATGCAGTTGTATAGCATGAGCGGCCCAAGCATATATATTATGCATCAGTGTGCTCGCCTTATACTGATGAAGGAATAGGGAAAGTGCCTACGCGCCACCTATCTTCGCTAGTCAGAGACTATATATTATAGATATAGCTGCATAAGGAGAAAGGAGCTATATTAACTACGTCTGATTCTTATACATGATTCTACATCTTTTGTCTCCGCATATATATTTATATAGAAAAGGTAATGAAGAAATTTTTAAGAGATCGCACCCACAGGTATATATACACAAATATATCATGCATCTCAGTCGGATGAGCGTCCTTTTAAAGCCATTAGCGAGATAACGGCTAAATGTGTGTCAAAATCAGTCAATATAACAGAGAGAAGGCTGATGATGATGATGATGATGATGATGCCTGTTTACCAATCGTTCACTATCCCTCCTGCTCGCGCAGTAGTCCCTTTTAACTGTGCCGACCTTGCTCAAAAGCAGATAAATTTATTAGCATAAATTAACGCGTCTCCGATGTCGGCACACACTTATATAGCTATATATTATATACATGTGTGTGTGCGAGAGGCTCTGAAATAATGAGCATCAGCAGTCGCGAGCAAAAAATGCATACGATGGGCGCGAAAAAAGGATGATCGTCTCGTCTCGCCTCCTCTGAATATATTTACACGTATAGCAGAGTCGAGATACATATACACATATATATTCTACAATAATATAGACACTGGCGAGCCCATATCCGATTGCTCAATCTATATATATATATATTATACACTCGTCTTCAGTTCTCCTCTCCTTTTTTCTCTCCATTTTAATATACTGTTCATACACACACACACACACACATATCTCGGAGGGGGGCAGTATTTCGACACCTCGTCTGTGTATGGAACGATGAGCATCGCTCTCGCGGAATGTCTCGCTCGGAGAAAATGCATGAATTATTAGATATACACGAAAGCGCTCTCTGTGTTCTATTTTTAGTGCGCACGAGACACCGGCGCGTGTAATGTACCTCACCTTTTCCGCGCGCATTACACGTATACTTTCGCTTCTCTCTGATGCACTTTGTCGCGTTTTCGTAATAAGACGCGCCCGAAGAAGACAGTTGGTACGTTGGTGGACAGGTGCATCGGC
>UCQR01004320.1:0-10214 GCA_900474235.1 Cecidostiba semifascia
AAATTTTCATACAAACATACTAAATTTTCTGCCTAGGTCGAGTTTGTCTCCCGATTACTGAAAAGTATAGTAATTTTTAGTGATACATTTCTCTCCGTGTAGCACCACAAAAATCTACTGTATATTATTTTACTACGCCATTTTTCTCATTGTACAAAGATGAATGTCTATTGAAGCGCAATTGCGCAACGAGAGCTACAACGCATTTGCATATATTCATCTCTCGCCGGTATAGTCTATACAGGCGCTATGGATACTCAACTGCGCCGCAAGTTGTGTGTTGAATCTGTAGTTTTTTCACGGCCGACCGACCGGCCGGCCGGCGAAGCGTTATATACATATGCATCGATCGCGCTGCAGTGCCGGCGCCGCCTATATATATACCGGCATAGCTTCTTTCTTACGTCCATCGGAGAAGCTGCATAATTTTTTTTTTCTATTTAAGCCAGAAAAATACATGTGACTTTTTACATATTATTCCAGTACACGCAGTAGTATTTTACAGCTTATGTTTAGATTTGCAAAAGCTACACAATATAAGTAGCGGGCTTGCTTATTTAATTTTAAAGTCGATTTTTATAGGGGAAAAAATTATAAGGAGGCAAGTTTTTGCGCCATTGATATATGTGCGTCGACATTTTTCAAACACGAAATTCCTTGTAGCCTGAATTATTGCAAAGCTTTAATGAGAGTTGTCCCATGTTCATGGAAAATTGCACACATGTGTATACTGTATAGATATACACATGAATTAATGAAATATGTAAAAAATTATAATTTATTTATAATATCATCCATAGCAATTTATTGCGAGAGAAAGTACCTGTACGTGTGATACACATATACGTTAATCTCGGATAAAAAAAAACGAGAAAAAAAAACCTGAATCTAAATAATAACCGATACTCTTTCTGATTTCAGTAATCCACGAGCATCGCGCAACATGGCGGAGAAGCAGCGCCGGGACAATCTCAATACCCAAATCACGACGATGGCGTCTCTGGTACCTACGGTATCCAACGGCGGCTCGAGAAAAAAGGACAAAATCTCGGTTCTGAGGCTGACCGCCGCCCACCTCAGGCTCGCCTATAGTACGTATAATAACACACATCAGTCGCTCTTCTATTCGTTCCATTCATACATCACACACATATACCTCTAATATACTTCCTCCTCTTCTTCGGCTAAAAATAAAACGTTTGCTCCGCTTGCGGCCAATTCTATTATACGAGAATCAAAATAATACCACGACCAAACAACGTCGACTCGTCGATGTATAAATATGTGAATGAATATATATTATATGGATGGTACTCTAATACAGCGGCTAATATATATTTTTTTTCTTTTTGCAGCTCTGGGCTTTCCGGACAACCAGTTTCTTCCTCGTCAGTTCAATGACATCGACCTCGAGAACTGTCTGATAGAAGTAAGTCCCCCTTAACGAATTAGTATTCGTAGAAACGCTATGAAATCCGCTTCATTGTCAGTCCGCACATCAGTCGTCCAAGCGCGAGTCTCGTCTCCTTAGGCTAAACTCGATTATATAGCTTCAATATATACGCATACCTGTCTTCTCCTCTCTCTCTCTCTCTCTCTCTCTCTCTCTCTCTGGACTTCACGAAGGATAACTTTCGAATACGAATGTATACCTCTCTCGATAATATACTTTCCATTTTCTCGACTTCCTATATGTATAATATAATGCGTATAGCGCGATTTACGAGCGAATCTTCGGCCTGAATATTCATGCTCGAATAGCTAATTCGAAATTATATTGATAACTCGCTCACGCTGCCAATTCCTATGATAATTAATCAATGTATACCGTCTGCATATCATCTTTTAGCTTCTCGGAGACACACTTGCGCACTGACAATGTCGCCCGGAGACGATGCATATTATCGAAATGAAAAATAATAAAGAATCTGATATATTATATTATATACTAACGCTGTAAAAAAAAAAAAACATTTCAGAATCTGGCGGGAAACATGAGTTTTCTCCTGGTGGTCACAACCACCGGCAAGATAATTTACATCAGCCGGCACGTGGAACAGCATCTCGGCCACGACCAGGTAAATCTTTCACGCATTGACCTACTTTAAAAACCCTCTTTCTCTCTAAACCCGTACGAAGTTTAGTATATATAATAGTAGTGGCACGCGCCCATCAGATTTTCGCAAATCAACCAAACACGACGGGTCCATCATACGTTCCTCCCCGCACGGTTTTAATTAATATGAGTAAACACACACACACACACACACACACACTGCACTCGAATGCGGAGCATGCACGCGCGGCCTGCTTTTTATATGGATATATCCCCCTTTGTCGGGGATCGGGTTTCGCAATTAATTGGACCAAAATCACTGTACGGTATTTTGAGATAGAGCTGCCGATTACCAAGTGCAGTCGAGCTTGTTGATTGACGCCGTTATAATTTCCCTGACTGTTAATCAAACGCGCGAGTAATTAAGCTTTCCCGTGAGAGAGGGTCGTCGTTGTTCAAGAAAATTTCCCCTTCGGGATTGACATTATGTATACATAAGAGGTCAGTAGCCAGTTCCTCTCGGCGTCCGCTGGAGAAAAACTGGCGAGGGTATAGTTCTCGGAATAAAAAAGAAAATACGAATACGGACTATCAGATATTATAGAAGGTTATCAGCCGGGTAAAGTCAGGGTGATCCTTCCTGTGCACGAGCGCGGCATCAGCAGCAGTAGCAACAGTCGGGAATTATCGATCAAATTCCAGGCAAATGCAGCAGCAGCAGCAGCATCCCGAGCGGCTCCCATGGCAACCTTTCTATGCAAGCTCTCCCGGACTGCAGGCGCTCTTTCCGCACGCGCGACCGTTCGCGGATATTTGTTTCCTTGTTCGAGAGGCTGCTATACTGCTGCTATTATATACTATACTTTTTTGAATGTTATGCAGTAGTATACGACCTTGATTGTTGCACGCAATGAATTTTCATTCAACTCACCGAAACTATTTTGTTTTTCCCTCTCTCGTCTATCTACCACGAGCCGATTGAGTTTTAGTGATGCCTCTGATTTTCGGGAAATAATTGCAGTTAATTAAACTATATAAGGAATTTTGTCTCAAGCTCCCGCGATGTATAACGACTTAATGCGAATCTATAACGGGCGAAAAGCTGCTGTTTCGGCTTTTTTTTTTTTTAAAGAGAGAAAAGCCACACAATCAGACCTCATTGTCGGCGACGACCCGCTGCGAAAACGATCATCTCCATCTCTGCACGCGCGACTCTATTTCCCTCTTTATCTCTCTCTCTCTCTGTCTACGTGTATGCGTACCCCCTACGCTGTATACACACGCGTGAAAAAAAAAACGGGTGTATTAAAAAAGATGAATATTTTATGCGCATACACGAGGAATCGAACATGCGCACACGTGTTGGAATTTATTCACAAAGGCTGTTATTGTTTTCACATATTTTTCAGATCGACCTCATAGGAGAGTCGCTCTACAACTACGTCTACCCCGAGGACCACGAAGAGCTGACCCGCGAATTAACGCCTAACGAGAGTTACATGGTTGGTACTAGTATAGTCGGAATTTCCGACTCACTCGAGGAAAGCTCAAACTCGTCGGAGGACAGCTCGAGTAGACCCGAGTACAGCAACTTCAAAGATCAGAGAAGGAGCTTCAACATACGAATGTCTCAGCGAACGAACTCGCGGCGGGAAAGCGTACAATACGAGTACGTGATGGTGTCTGGTATTCTCAGACTAGCTCACGAATGTCGGACCAAAGAACGGCCGAGAAGAGGTGAGCTTTTTTTCTTAAATCTTAATATTAGTTTGAAGTAATATAGGGTATTGAAGCATACCGATATCCGTCCAGAGATTGACCAGAATTTTTACTTTACAAAATTCTTTGCTACTTTTACGATTAAAACACGTCTGCATATTTATAACGAAACAATATCGTTCTATTTTTTTGGAAATACACGAGACAACTTATAGAAATAGAATGCAATTTGAACGATACTTTTCGTTGCTCTTGCTTGAGACTGCAACGTGTCTAGAATTCAATGCAAATCAATGCGTCAGAGACTTTGCTACAGTTTATAATTTTCAAAAATCGATCGAGTATCGTGTTTTACAATATACTGTTTATCAAAATCAGTTGCTGAAAAAAGGATCTGGTATCCTTAACTTGAATAAAATACAATGGAAATAAAAATAAATAAAATGAAATTTTTAAAGCTGAAAACACTTCAACGAGCAACGACATAATCTTCGTTGGAACAGCCCGACTGCTGAAGAAACGGACAATCACAGAGCTATCGCTATTGGAGGCGAATAAGAACGAATATTTCACACGTCACCTGGTGGACGGTAGGATCATCTTCTGCGATCATCGTATATCCATTATCGCTGGATATATGTCCGAGGAGGTATCCGGCTCTAGCGCTTTCAAATTCATGCACAAAGACGACGTCAGATGGACAATCGTGGCGCTTAGAGACAGTGAGTTCCATTGGTTTTTTTTCCCTCAGACACGCGTTAAGATAGATAATGAGTCAATTCGTAAACATGGCAAAGAGCAATTGTCTCGCTTGACATTTATGCTTTTTTACGACTTATTCAAATTTCGCTATCCTGGTTTGTTTGAAAATTGCGGAAAGCGCTTTAGTTGTTAAATTGCAATGAATTTTTTTTCGCAGTGTATGATCACGGAAAGAATTACGGCTCATCGTGTTACCGCCTCGTGACAAAGACTGGAGAATACATTTATCTCAGAACGCACGGATATCTCGAGTACGACGAGACTACGCACAGCGTTGCTTCCTTCATTTGCATCAATACTTTAACATCGTAAGTTTCCTAAGTCATCAAAGCTTTCCGACGATTCTAAACATTTCAATGTTTCATTGAAATACAGGCAAGAAGAAGGTGAGGAACTGATCGCTGAAATGAAAAAGAGGTTCTCGGCCACGATAACCACTACCACTACAACCACTAAATTCATTCGAGATGACGGATTCGTAAGTACATTTCTGTGGCTCTCCAGCAAAATTACTTTTTTATCCTAATTTGAGTGTACCTAATTGAACATGTCTTTTTCGCGTAAAAATGTTAGAATTGCCGTAAGCATTCTCCTATGGTCCGAAACAGCTCAATGCACAATGACTTAACTCCATTCTTTGATGATTTGTTCCTGGTAAAACGACTCAACTCCGTGTTCAAAATGATTACTATAATTTTATTTGTGTTTTTGAATATCTCGAAAACACAAATAATGTAGTTAAGTCGTTTTGTCGGGAAGCCACAGATTTCTAGCTTTGAAGACAAATTGCACGCACCTTGATCCATATTGTGTAATAACAGAAAAATGCGTTCTCGATTAGGAATCGGAATCCGAGTGTTCAAGTACAAGCCACGGTGCCATAACTATGGATGATTCATCCCAGTTGGAAGACGCACTGGCTCACTTGCTTGGGGATTTGCCGCAACCGGTCATCGAAGACAGAGTCTCACCATTGCCAAATAGTCAGGTCCTCAAGGCTGCTGTCTACTCGCAGCGCTTGCCTCCAGCCTCGATCCATGCCAATAAAATAGGCATCAAAGACCTGGACAATGTTTACAGTTCTTACGGCAAAGGCAAAGGCAAAGGCGGCAAAAACGGAAAAGGCAAACAAAATGACGCTGAAGCAAAAGATGTGGAAAATGAAACAGATGATCGTGCTCAAAATAATCGTAACGGCGTCAAGAGGTACGGAGAAAAGAGGATGCCAGAACTGGACGATCCCTCAAGTCCTGCAGCTGTTCCGGCTAATCGACCTACGGTCCCAATTGGGAAGAAAGGTATCTATTGCAATTCTAGTTTATTGTAATTGAAATCGATGTGAAAAAGAGATAGGCGATGGTGGTAACACTTACATTAACTTTACATTTTAGTTTTCCCGTCTTCGAGCGAGGATGATGAGGTGGAACCTGATCTTCGAGTTGTGGCAACTCTTGAACTTCCTCCAATACCAAAATCTGAACTCGTACCACCACCAACCATCCCTTCACCTTTTAATATGAAATCTGTTGTAAAGGTTTATAATGAAGGACCCTCCATAAAGACCAATGGCGATCTAGTAAGAAATAATTATTTTATGTATAATTTAAGGTTACTGGTGGTCACGTCACGTTAACGTATTAAAAACATAGTCATTTTCGCAGCCGCTGCCGCAACAACAGCAACCACTACAGCAAAAGTCGCGACAGCAAACGAACTTAAAGAGGTCCTCCGATCATCTAGGAGACACAAATAACATTAGTTCGAAAAAAAGACGTGGGAACAATCAGGAAAATATTGTCAATATTTCTGATAGCGCACCATGTGCGAGTGGAGAGTATTCAGTATATGTTCCAGTGCAGCCTATGGTATTAGATACAGATTTACAAGAAGTTTCGTTGGGTTTCAAACAACTTGATGCTAATGCAATATCCATAGCCTTGACAGAAAATCAATTTATTGATTTCCAAGATCTTCCGGCCGATCATGTATTGAATTCTGGCATTGAGGATAATACGGGTAAACTACTTTCTTGAAAAATGTAATAATTGACGTTTTTGTAAACTCTGTCTAATGTTGTGTATTTTTCCATATAATGAAGCTGATATAATGAAGCTGATTTCCAACTTACCACCCACGATAAATTTCGATGGTAAATGTCAGGTTAATAAGATTGATTTTTTTCTTTTAATACTGTTTTATTACGTAATTTAACGTACATTTTATTCTATTTTACAGAAACAGTAGAAGATCAAAGTGCTCATCAATATCCTACTAGTGATGTAAGGATTTCTCTAAATTCAAATAATAATTTTAAAGGTCAATAATAATGTTAAAAAATATAAAAATCAAACATTTTCTGTAGCAGGGTGCTGTCGTTGAAAATGAAGTAAGGCGTGCCCATTTACAGTTAGCAGACAGCATGTCTTCTAGTGAATCACAGTTCAGCGACATAGACGAGTCGAACATCCCAACTAAGTGCGATAGTTACGCGCAGGCACACGTAATTAACCGTTTGTTTTAAATGGATTGTATTAAAAAGTGTTGTCACTGATTTAGAAGAATTTCGATCTTTCCAGATGGATCACAAGATTCAGAAACAAGAACTCGCCGGATTGCAACTTAATGTCCAACATGACATCGGCGTCTAATGGATGAAGAATGATAATTTCATTGTTCTCTTGAAACCAACATCTTATGCTCAGGTTACGCGATTATGAAGACGTGGATTGATCTATGAGAATGCAGAGAAAAATATAGCAAAAGCCAGAGCATAATAATTGATTTTGTTTCCTATGATAGGAAAGTCAAAGTCTGTTCAAGAATCATAAAGAGATAAAGGTGCAATCTCCGGAATTTTGCCATATAAGATGTGTCGTGTCTAGTCGACTGACTGTAATTGTACAAAAAGATGGAACAAGACGCAAGATAGGATATCATAGAGCTGGAAATTTTTCGAGTAAGAAGTTCATATTTTTTTTTATCGAAAGACTAGACGACCGAACAGGGCATATTCCAAAAATTAATTACAGTAGAAATGGCAATGACGAAACACAAATGGTAGTATTAATTTTATACATTTACAATGATCAAAACTTTTTAAACGCTGCTGGTTCGCTAGAGACATATTTTCAAATTGACCATGCATGTTAAAAAAAGTCAGGCCAATCCATTATTCTTATAATTGAAATTTGATATTCTTTTTTAAATTTAATTTTTCTTCATTAAAACCAAATTTAACCAAACCAAATACTTCTGAACATGCATAATGTGTTCAGTACTTAGTGTTTAAGTACATACATTTTTTCCAAATTTCTTATGCTTACTAAAGTAATCATATATAATCATATCAATTTTTTCAAATTCTCATATTATCAAAAAACACCCCTATATTTTTCATCTTTAGACTTTATTGATCCTTTTCAATCAGACTTTTAAAACATTTGTAGAATCGGATATTATCAATCTTATAGTATATTTCTTAACGGGTGTGGAAGTTATTTATCTCGTGTGACGTGTTTCGCACGAGTAAAGCGAGTGTGAAAAGTCCCATTAGGTAAAAATCTTCTTAAGCATCAGTTTCGAACTGTATTTTATATCACGAGAGCCAAGAAATCATATTAAAGTTATGATTTTGAGGTTAAAGTGGTATAAAATTAAATTTTCAATACTTTTAAATGGCAAATGCAATATTAAATCGGCCAACAATGCTTTTAACTTTTGTTTGCCGAAAGCAAGCATTCCGAATACCTTTGCTGCTAGTGCATGCCAACATCATCGTTTTGATATGAATAATAATGGCATAAAGTGATCGTTCCTTTAGAGACAACAAGAATTTAGAATTCTTATACAGTAAGTAAAGGACCAGATGGGTTAAAAAAGTTTTGATTACTTTCACAGTCGTAACATTACAAGATACTTCGCGTTGCCTTCTGTAAAAAGCATTAAGTTACTTTTAGAATATGCCTTGAATGTAAGGACTCGACAAATGCTAAAAAATTGTAAATAGTCAACTTAGTTTTAAGAAAATGTAAGAAAAACTACCAAACCGTGTTCGAACGTTTAAGTATGAGCACGCGTCTGGGTAAACCGAGTGCAAAATGTGACGAGATGCGAAGTAATGTTGTACAATATGTTAGATTTATGAGTACTATGCGTTTAAAATGTTAATGCTAATTCATGAACGATATAATGGAAATCGTTGCCATTGTTTTTTAATTGGCTCACCAAGACTGCAATGTAAAAATTATGCAAGATCGCGAGGCTCTCCAAGCTCAACAGTTTTTTCATGAAAATAGTGCACGGATATCGACAAACTTATTTGTGTACCTTTTCTTTGGACTGTCTTGCGATGTTATAAATTTACTCCAATGATTATGTTATTATATATAATATAGTTGAAGCATTGCACAATCGATTTCTATATGAATTGTTTTTAGCGCGCTAAAGTTTACGCCTATAAGATATAACAAAATTTTTTTACGTGCTTCAACAATATTAAAATGCGTCTGTTATTATTAATATTATTATAGCTATCATTATTATATTAATATTAATATTATAGTTATAATAACTATTATAATTATTATTATTATCATCACCGACATCGTCATTATAATTATCATTACAATTTTATTATTATACACCACTGCGAGGGTAGCAGCTGATGAAACGATCGATATTTGAAGGAAACAAATCTTTTTATTGTACATAACTGTTTTTGATGTGGATAAGCGGTTCCAGAGCTCATCGCGACTGAAATGAACTTCATACGACGCAAGTGTAATTAAGAAAGTTAAAACTATGATGTTTCCGTCTCATGTTGTAGTGTAATTCATCGTCGATCGTCTCATTACTGTGAATTATTTGCAAGGTCGATCTTTGTATAAAGACAAACTCAACTTACTCGTAATCTCAGTGTTCTCTCGCCACTTTTTAAATGAGCCATACGGAATCGATATTTCAATATGACGTATCGATGGTTTGCGCGATCGGGCAATAATTGTACGAAAATGATTACAGCCGTTTTCGTAATTGTAATACTTGTAATTTTAACAGAGATCCAAACGGACAAAACGTTAATAGTTGATGGCACTCGTGAATATTGTGAATTATGAGTAGACGGGCGATAATTGAGATACTCGCAGAGATTTATAAAAATGTTTAATGGTTAAGCATGCAGTCAGAAAATTTTTTAGTTTTCTCGTGAGTAAGGTTGTCTGGATAAATTGTCTTTTGTTAATTACGCAATACTAGAGAATTCGTTAATTCAAGCATCGATAATTAATGTTTTTTTTTTTAATCAGTTTCTGCAATACTTTTTCGAGTGACATAGACGTTTTCATTGCTGTATATGTACTTAATGATTACTTTTTAAAAAGTTAGACAACCAATTTTTCGAGAAAACTCAGTCTGTTCAAAGATCAGATCCTCAGTGATTCGTTAACGACATAGTTCTGCTTAGTAATTCTCAACGAAGTAATAGCGATTAAAAAAAGGAAATGATATATTCTTCCAATTTGTCTGCGCACGACGTGCTACTGTTCTTTTGAAACTGTGGTTCTTCGTATTTAATATGAAGGCGAGAAATTCCATATACCACTAAATTACGAATTTAAAGTCCTAGTCGAAGATTGTGGAATCAAATCGAAGAAACGATAAATTATCATTCTCTGTGTAA
>UCQR01004323.1:0-12169 GCA_900474235.1 Cecidostiba semifascia
GAGAGAGAGAAAGAAGAGCGGGCGACGACGATCGCGTTAATTGACTCGGTTATATACGGCTCGCGGAGCCGATGATTGAAAGCCTCGAGCTCGCGCAAGGTCGCCGCAGTTAATGCGGTAAGTAAGGAGACTACTGCAGCAGCGAGATTTTATGGAGAGGGACGAGTTTGCACGCGCGAGAGAACGCGAGGAGAATATTAATGAAGGTACTTCTTTTTTCTTGCGCCTCGTTTTGGTTGATGCTTCTGCTTTTGCTGCAGTCTGCTGCTGCTGCTGTTGTTTCTTCTTCCCTCGACCGGTGTTTTTCCCACGAGGATTTCAGAGCCGGAGGAATTCGCGCGAATCGAGTCGTTGCGGAAAGATATCTTATAAAATCATAAATATGAAAAAAACATATCTTTAATATGCGGCTCTCGGACATACATATAAAATCATATAGCCTTCTCGGAAATTCTCGTGTATATTAATAAAATCCGAGAGATGAAATTCAAACAATGCGCGGCTTTTCAGAAACATACGCCTCTCTCTTTCTCTCTCTCTCTCTCTCTCTCGTGTATATGTGGACGAAGAAAGAAGATTAATTGTATCAGAGACCGAGCGCGCTCATTGTGCGAATTAACCCGCGGTGAAAAGCGCGCGCATCTGCGTGAAAAAGCTGCGCTGAAACAATAAGAGAGAGAGAGAGAGAGAGAGAGCAGAGGCGAGGGAAGAAAGAAAGGTCGAACTGGAGCTTGACAAAAGCTCGCAAGCACAAAGGAATAATTAAATATTAATTAGCGTTTTCTCCGCGCGCGACAATAGCTCTGCTCTCTCTATATCTCTCTCTACGCGATAAGCAGTCGCAGAAAATGCCATTTCCATCCGCTACTCTCTATATAAACAAGCGCAACACACTTGTGCGCGCGTATACCTGTATAATAGAAACATAAATTCCCGGGCGCTCTTCTCGTTTCTTCGAAAAACGAATCGCACCAGCTAATTAAAACGTTAATTATCCATCCCCCTGGTGAGCGAGCGCGAAAAACAAAGCGCCCTGGCGTATAATGCTGGATTAAGGTAAAAACGCCGCTAGGGGGCGCGCTTTCCATTTCTCCTTCTTTTTTTTTCATACCTCAAAAGCAACGAAATGCGAAACAAAAAGCCGTGTGTATATAAATGTAAACACGAGGGCTGGTGTATAAAGTAGGCTTATCAAAAGCCCGGCACGCCTGCAGCAGCATAAATATATATACGTGTGCGGATTGTAGATCACACAAGTGGCGCCCTCTAGCGGACTCGAATTACCTTTTTTTTTTTCCACGCGCCCGCGGGGGTGTATCGTTTCCGAGCGTTGAATCGGTCTACTCCCTCCATCATCACCCACACAAGAGCACAGCTGTTCTTTCTCTCTTGCTTTATTCGAGCATCAGAGCTGCTGCTGCTGGCTCTGAAAAGGGGTTTGCCCTCTATTTTGCGCATGAATTAGACGCCGGCTGGTGGCGCGGCTTTGCTCTTTTTTTTTCTCTCTGCCTCTCGGTCAAGTTTTATCGTTGCCATGAATTTTATAACGATCTTTCTTCTCTTATATATTCGTATATAATACTACACGTATAGCTGTACCAAGTGGAACGAGTTTGACGAATTGCAGTGTTCCACAAGCCACACCTGCGTTACGCACATATACACAGGCAGAGAGAGAAAAGGGCTTTTCACACCCTCAGAGAGCTCGTGCGCGACCAAACAAACGGTATCGGATCTCCAGCGCGCGGGCTATGGGGCGCGCGCGCGCGCGCGCGCGAGCTCGATTTCGAGTGGCCGTGTCTCTCCTGTGGAGTGCGGCACTGTGTGCACACTCTACTCTCTCACTATGGTCTACGCGAGAGAGCGCGTATACACTTGTCAAAACAGCCCCGTTTGTTTTGATACACACGGCGGTGTTGGCGGCTCTTCTGCGAATTACGCGCCATTGTGCGGACGGTCCGTTTAATTCGCGTGTTTGCGCAACGGATGAATTTCGCCCGCACAAGGAATGCGCTTATTTGATAATGCATATTTCATCATCGGGACCGGCGGATATGTATTAGGCGGGAGATTGTTGTTTGCGCTGCTCGACTGTGTGGAAATTAATTTTCGCGGTCACGAAACGTTGATTGGCTTTGGTTTCTACTGTCGTTTTTGTTGTCGCAGTATAGTGTATAAGGTAGGAGTATAGTGTAGTAGTCCAATCGATGTTTTAAACAGTAATTGACGAGGCGAGCCGAGTTCTGAATTGAGCAGTCGAACTACCGCTGTTTCTATTTAATCTCTGGTCGGATCTTCCGCCGATGCTTCTGCTCTGTGTGTGTGTGTGTGTGTCTCTCTGTTTCTGAACGCTGCTTGTAAAGCTATATACTCTCGAAAACTTTGGCTATTCAGATCGATTGCACCACTTTCTAACCGATTCTGAATTAGTCGTCTGCAGTCTAACTTGTCGCTTTCTCTCTCTCTGTCCCCTTAAAACTATAGTATTGTTCGTTCAACAACTGTCTACATAACGGAAATCTCGAATGTATCGAAACGATGATTAATTTGAAAGCTCTCTGCTCTTTGCTCTCCAAAAATAAAAAAACGAATCGCTATACATCAGAGCGATTACAATCTCAGCGAGAGCTGAGCGCAGAATACTGCACTTCCATATACATATACGCGAACGTAATCTCGCAAAAACTTTCGACGTGCACACACATTTCCAAGCCTCTCCCAAAAAAAAAACACACGCACGCACACTTTGAAAACACACACGAAACTGCTCCGGCAGCAGTAGCATCCGAGAAACAGAGACCCTTTTCACATCATCCCTTGCTATAGCAGCGAATATTAAAACATAAGCGAAAAGCAGCGACGGCGGTGGCGGCTGGCAAAACGCTGAGCCAGCTTACAAAAGAGATTTTCCACTTTGCGCAGAAGCGCGAGCTCGCTCCGGAATATTTATACCGTCGACACTTTGTGCTAATCTCGATTTTTGCACTCTGCCGCGAGCGCGGCGCAAAAACCGGCACTGCTGCGGCGTCTGCTACAGAGAGAATTAATGCGAGTCTTTATGATTTAACGAGCGCACAGCCCCGTTGGTCTGGTGGCCGCGCGATGGACTTTTTCCTCCTCGTGATGTTCTCCACCTTCTTTTTTTCCGGGGATTAAACGACGACGACGACGAGGGTTACGTATAGTCGCACCTTTTTTTTCATCCACTGCTGGGGCGCAGAGGCTCTTTCAGTGGGGGTTAATGAAGCTTTTTCGCGACGACTCGTCGTCGTCGTGGATTTAACGAGTTTGATTGATGTTAAGCGAGCCGGGATTTTAAGATGCGGAGAACAAAGATACACACACACACACACATGTACACAGCGGCGGTGTAATTTCACTTAACCTCTCGAGAGGGGCGCACAACAATATAACCACCCTGCCAGAGCATCACAGAGAGCGCAAAAGAGCAAGAAGAAGAAGAAGAAGAAAGCGAGGCCAGTATATAAGGAGCGAAAGAAGAATGGCTTTGGAGGTATCGCAAAAGGAAGATAGCAAGTCTCGAAAAGCATACACACACACACACACACACATAAAGCTGGTGTATATAGTAGCTCACCAGAGCTCGTGAGAGAATTCACGCGAGGTCGAGGGGGAGGTCAGGCCTTTCTCTCTTTTACTCTCTGCGCGCTCGATCGCCTTCGGGTCGCGAAGGTCGAGGTGAGCTCGAGAGAGCATCGTTTCTTCCTCTCTCTCTCTTGCAGCGAACTCTTCTGCTTCTTCCTCTCTCATCGCGGAAAACCTAGTGCACATATTAAGCGTCATTATATTATATATGCGCTCTCGGATTTCAAACGCGCGGTTATTTTTCTGTGTGAGAGAGAGAGCCTGATGTGTGCGTGTTTGGATTCTGCTCGCGAGGTATATTTGCGATATTAATCGGAGGATTGAATTATAGACCTTGTTTGGAGAGCAGCTGATTACATCGTCAGAGAGATGAGTTTTCTGTACTATTAGGGATAGGTCGTTCTTATATACCGGAGAGGTTATTCACACGTATAAGCCTCTTCGAATATATGACACAACGAATTTTTCTTTCGACAGATCAAACAACTATTGGCTCATGATTTCCATGTACTATTGTCACAGGTGTTTCTCTCCGCGTGACCCAAATCAATTATGACGTCACGTGTGAATAGAAATTATATTTATCCAGCTTGCTGAGAGTAATCCTCGAAAAATCGATTATCAACACCGGTTTTCCTCCTCATTAACATTCAACAAAGAAAAAAAAAAGAGACGACGACCGCCATCGCATTTGAACGTTTCGCAATCGCACAGACGACGACGAATTTCCAACTCACAGCCAGAGAGATCTATCAACTGCGCGCGTGATTATCTCAGCGCAGCGCGCGGGCTATTCAAACGAGGCGCTCGCGTGCTCGCTCTCATCGTGTGCTGCAGTATACACATATACAGCTCGTCGACGATCGTCCGTAGATAATTCATATGTAACGCCTCGAAAGCCATCGGTTACCGCCATCGCCTCTCTTTTACTTTATACCGCCGCACACAGAGTGCAGCTACCGACGCCGATAGTTTATTTCTGCGCTATTACGCGGCTTTTTTAACCTTATCTCGCGTGCGAGTCGGTGAATCACCACCGCTGCACAAGAGAGAGAGAGAGAGCTTTATTAATCGCGCGCAATAGTGCGCGGTTCGTTGAATGAACGTTATAGTGATTTACATCGATTTGTTTGCCTTTCCTGAAATATCTTGCTTTTTCTCTCTCCCCCTTCACGCTGTGTTCGTTAAGTCTCTCTCTGCTTCTTTTTTCTCTTCAACGGTGATTTGCGATCCGTTACATCAGTCCGACGCGATTTTTACGCTAAAGAGATCGTTCCGACAATTGATGGCTCGTTTTGGTATTATATTTTATACACGATATGAAACGTTAAAAACTCAAGTATACTTTTATATTCAATATGATATTCGAGAGCTGCAGCGCGGGGTTTTTCACGACAGCAGCAGCAGCAGCAGCAGCGTTTAACTTTGCGAGCAAAACTTTGCGAATTTTACGAGACACGACACGGAGAGAGGAGGGCTACTACTGAGGGGAGAAAAATAGCGGAGAAAGCATTTCGTTTTATGAATGCTCCCACCGCGCGAGTGGTAATTACAAAGTAAAGCCTTTCGCCGGGGATGATGTTGTTGAGAGAGAGAGAGAGAGAAAGAGTAGAAGAAGTGAAGAAGAGCAGACCGTCGATTAAAGAATAAGCAGCTGCGCTCATAATAAACCCATTAGCTCTCGGCATCTCTGGCTAAGTCGAGCGCGTTTGCGCACACAGCTCTTTTCTTGCTGTGTTTCCTCTTAAAAAGCAACAACGCAGGAGAAAGAGAGAGAGAGAGAGCGAGAGACCAAAAAATTAGTGCACCTGACTACGCGTTCGGTTAATCACGCACACGCTATATAGTTTAGCTCTCTTGTTGGTATATAATAACTGGAAATTTTCGTTCATTACTTTTCAGCGTCGACTGGGATATACTATATGGGCTAGTTTCAGTATATAGCCTGTTTATGAATAATGAAGCTCTATACAAACCGGTAAATATATAGCAGTAGCAGTATAGCGCATCAAAATAGCTCTGAAAAGGTTTACTATAGGTATTATACGAGACATGCAGAGAGATAGAGAGAGTCCTCGAAACTAATGTTTAATTCATGTATATTGTACACCTCGCACGCTAGTACTGTATATGCCGCTGTTGCAGCAATAATGTAACAAGCGTATATTAATACTGAATAATGCAAATGTCCGCCGGTACGTAACAAACATGATGCATGGCCTATGTAGACTCTGACGAGTGTTAACATAGAGCAGCGCCTCCTCGTCGTCGGCATCGTCGTCGTCGTCGTCCTCGTTGTGTAATTATACTTGCTTTTTGCGCTATGGAGACTAAGGGCAATTTTGCAGAGAAAACACGTCACCTTTATGTAAACACCTCCGTAATTAGCGTCGTTATGTGTGTGTGTGTGTTTTTTTTTCTAACTGACATACTTTGTCGCGGCTATTATTATACGATGAAAAGTATAAAACTGTTCTATTTATTCGCTTTATATACAATATACGTATACTAATATTGTCAATGTGTAAAGTGTCGCGAGTTAAACGGCAAGTTATCCTGTTGCTGCTGCTGCTGCTGGGTTATTAAAGCCTGATGATCAAACTCATTAGGCGAAAGTCGACGTTTACAATTCTGATCGCATGTCGACACGGTTTATCACCGCGAGTGAACATGTACACGTTTAGATGAAAGCATCAGCAGCAGGCAGTTCTTTACTATACTAATAGCAGCAGCGGCAGATACTAAAATTAGCATGACTAACAAGGCTCGTAAAAGCGGCGTGTTATACCGTCCGAAAATTAGCCATAACCTTCAAAGCTAGAGAGAGAGTATAACACTCTTGGGTATATGTGTGTGTGTAAATGTAAATCCTATATATCTGCATGTATAACACTGCAGCTAACAAAGGAATGAAAAACCGGATTGACGCGTTGGTCGTAATGCTGCGCGGCGCAGGAAGCTCATTCGCTCTCACAGGATTCGGCCAATCAAATTTAACATCCGAAATTCTTCGCTGCTCCCTCGGCCGTCGTAATTGCTTTAATCCTGTTTCAATTTAGCCGTTGCCTCGCATTCCGATGTAACAGACCCTAACGATCGAATCACTCGTCCCGGGCTTTATACACATTATATAGACTCTCATTTTGATCTAATGGATTAGGCACATCACGGGTTTGGAACAAAGGCCGAGCTATATACGAGAGTATATAATTCACGAATCTATATCAATCCGATGGACAGACAAAGAGATAAAAAGCTCGTGAAATCTCTATATAGCGATTATATGAAAACAACAACAACAACTACACAGCAAAGCGACGAGTTTTCCGTGCACTATATATACTCTGCAGTAGCGCTCAAGCCAAAGAGTCGAGCTTTTCCCTCGTTTGTTTTTGTGTTCGCGCGCCATGAAATCGGGAAAACAGGATCTCCCTATCTCCGGCAGTAAATACACGGCTATCTCGAAGTACTACTATACCAGCATCAGCAGCACCCGCCGCCACACCGGAGGAAAAGCTTCGAGAGAAAAGAAGAGGGAGTATATAGCAGCAGCGGCGTGCACGGCTAAAAAGAGAGAGAGAGAGAGAGAGAGAGAGGGAGGCGATCGGGGCGAACTTATATAGGAGGCCACTGATAGAACGCTAAGTGCATTTGGCGAGCTTCCAGCCGAACGAACGAACGACTCCGTCGGTGCTCTCATTCTTTCCTTCTCTAGCTCTCCCATCCTCGCTGCTGCTGCTGCTGCTGCTGTAGTGGCGTAAAATCAGTGAACCAGCAGGCTATATAATCGCCTCGTCCTTTTTCTCCCACCCTTCGCGCCTTTTCCTTTTAACTTTGCCATTTTCTATCCGGCTCGCTTCTCCCTCTTCTTTTTTTTTCAGGTCCCAGTCTGTTTTTCTCTTGATTATTTTCCGCCCCTACAGAGGTTCCTTCTTCTTTCTTTTTTTTTTTACATTGCTGTCTTCGCTTTCGATACGGTGTATAAATATACACTCGTCGTAATTGCCGATGGTAAATGTGTGTCGTTCGCTTTGTTTTTTTCGGGACGGATTTTTCAATTTGTCGTGTATAAAATGATTCGCGATTATTCGCTATACATATTCGAAATCATCTTCTCTCGCGATTTTTTCAATACGTGCGTATACATAAAAACTACAGCGACTTTTCCAATTCTCTCCCTCGGCATATCGTGATGTCTCTCTCTCTTTTATATATTTTCTGCGTTCGATAATCCAGAGAGACTCGTGCGTACAATATAGCAAGTAGTTGGCAAAGGAAAGCAATCGGAGGCAGAGCTTCGAGCTGCCGAGGAAAATATGAAAAGACGTCTCTGCGTCGACGGCGATTAATTCAGCTGCAGCCCCAACGTCGTCGTCGTCTCGTGTCTCTCTGTATACACGTATACTTACACGAGATATAGGGACGTGAGACTCGAAAAATGTCGATGTCGATACGTGAAATTGCGCGGAACGTTACTCGGAACGACTACTCGCTCTCCCTTCTTTATGGATATGGCGGCGGGGGTGTCTCGCTCTCTCTCTCTCTGTCTACTCTATCTGTATTATATGGGCTTTGACGAAGGGATTTCTCGCGATCGCTGCTGTAGGCGGAATTTTTTTTTGCTACGTTTATGTCGTTGCTTTTTTCTCTCCTGCTACTGCTGCGTCCATTAGTCAATGCGCGCGGTAATTGAAATTGGTATTCTTTGTTTGGATTATACAGCACGTATACGTGTGTTGTTTGTACAGAGTCGACGTTCGATTATGTGTACACTCGAGAGAGAGAGAGATTAATCGATTCGACATATCGTCTCTTTCTTTTTTTTATTTTCACTCGACTAATGCACTTTTCTCTCATTTTTTGTTACAGGTACGTGTCAATCATCCTTTATCATAAAAATTGTGTGAAATTTGGCAGCGCGTAAGTATATCTTACGAAAATTAGCGGCTATATCCACACGTACACATATATACATAGAGCGTTGAATTCCAAGGCTGCACCTCAGTCCATTCCATAGCGATGAGCGACAAGTCGAGTCGGTCGGCAAAAAGCGACCAACACTATATATCTATACTACCTCCAGGCGAAACTCGCCGCCGGACGCGCGCGCGCTACAAAAGAACGCGCTAAACGCGATAAAGACTACACACACACGAGGGCCAGCAGAGCAGCTTCCCAGACGTTGCTGCTCTTCGCCCTCGATAAATAAAACATCGAAGGGCTGAAAAAGTTGTCTCTTCCACACACACGCACACACTATACGTGCTGGCGAGCAATTCCAGGCTGTCGTTAGAAGGCTTCGCCGGATGTGATGCTCTTCTCTCTCTCTCTCTCTCTCTCTCTCTCTCTCTCTAATGCCCCTTTTACGCTTCAAGCTACTGCAGCAGCAGTAGTGAAAGCTGTATACATCGGAGCTTTAACTTTCGAGGTATTAGTGAGGGTGGTGTAAATTGGGAATGCCGGTGAGCTTTTGCAGTTTAGGGCTTACGAGATAGAGCTTTTCTGCCGTGCTTTATTTGTGCCTGAATTAAACATTCGTTGATTGGTATATACTCCGAATTTTAATTATATCAAATAATAATAAATTGTCTTATCAAAGCTATCAACGACACCCGCAGCTGTGAAAGGTGTGTATATGTAGACAAAAAGTTAGCCTCGTGCGAAAGTGATTCCGGGCACGCGTTTCTTCTCTCTTTCTCTCTCTCTCTCTCTCTCTCTCTCTCTCTCTCTCTTGAAGAAGCATCCCGTCCGTCCGCCGATTAATTCCGCCGCCTCTCTCACATGCGCGCACCGGTGAGATTGTTTTGCACCGGAGGCAGGTGCTCGCTACGATTGCTCTTCTCTGCTTCTTGTTGCTGCTGCTGCTGCTATGCTCTCGAGTTTCTTTTTGGAACTGGAGGTATATATATGTGTATCTCGTTTTCTCTCTCTTTCTCTCTCGCTCGCGCTTGGGTTTCGTTTTTTTCGCTCTCGGCTCTCTTTCTCTCTGATTGCTCTTTTATTTTTCGGCTTTGGCTTTCCGAAAGCCTGGACTCGAGAGGCTTCCTCTGTGTGTGTGTGTACCGGCTTGAAAGAGAGAAGCGATCTTGGACGTGACACTGCTTTGAAGATGAGAGAAGGGAATTATGTATAGGTGATGTAATTGCATGGAGTATTAGTTTCGAATCGATTATACGTACGTATACGCAAATGTTTGCAGACACGAGGAAAAACAATTTTAACAGTTAATCGATTTCCCGTATGTATATATATATACACACACAGCTCTCCCATCACGGCGCGTTCAATCATACATACAGCAGCGCGTAATAACCAGCGATCGATCGTCGGTTTATTCCGCCGTCGAAACAAATTACAGCGGCGAAACAGGAAAAGTTCTCGCTAATACACGCTCTTCGGTTAATGTCATTATAATACACTCCGCGATAGAATTCCGAGAGGCGTATATATAACAATGGAAATTATGATGGCTAGCTGATGAATTAACTCTAAATAAATAGAGATATACTCGCGATTCGTCGCTAAATTAGCGCGATTACCGTTTCACCACACACAAAGCGATCGATAATACTATAACCAGTCTCTAAAAATACACACGACGTCGCGACACGCTGCATATATATATATATACCGCCTTCTATCCTACATAACACATGTTATATCGAACTACATATATATAAACGTTAATCCCATTGATTGGCCACGAGACGATCGATGCCTATACCTGTATATACTCTGTTTACCGTATAATAATACAAAAAAAAAAGAAGAAAAAACCTGCCGGTATACCTATACGCGCTTAGTTTAGTAGGTTACGGCTTTTCAACGAGCTTAAGAACTCTCCCATGAATATTTCAGTACGTGTATACGCAGCGTCGGCGGCCGCGCGCGGCTAAATTACGATGATTGTGCGCTGGAAAGAGTATATACATGTGTGAGTATGTGTGTGTATGTACGGATATATAAAACGTCGACCGCCGCGAGTGTTTTCCTTCGAGCGGGCAACTATGTATACCGAGCGAAATCGATGAATTCGCCTCGACGATGTAAAGCTCCTCTATCTCTCTCGCGGCCGCGTATATATTTATATAATAAACTCGGGCTATTCCCACGTGTGTGTGTTTTTTTTTTTTTTTTTGCAAAACCATTTTTCCATTAGACGGATTAAAAGGTACGCGCGCTCGCGCGAGCTAGTATCCATATAACCGTATGTGTTTACCGCGAGGAAAGTGTGTTGCGCTTTATTGGGGAAGGAAATATTACGGGCTGATTGATTTATCGACACACAAGCCGCGGGCTTTCTCTCTGCGAAGGTTTTTGTATACATGTATATGTATATAATGGTCGCGGTATAATAATATCGGAGTCGGAGCTGAAATTGGAAAAGGTATATAGATATATAACGATCACGCGCGCACACGTTACGTATTGTATGAAAAAATAATAATAATTCAACAAACGCGCGCACGGATTATAAAAGCGAAAGAAAATCACGCGCCGACAGAGTAGAGAGAGAGAGAGAGAGAAAGAGATGGAATATATACTACGAGAATCGATCGGTTGCAATGACGCGCGCGCGCACATGCACCCTTTCATTTCGCACGCGCGTCCGTGACCATCGCTGCTCGCACGCGCGTATATATGTATGCCGGATGTGTACTTGAAAATTGCTCGTCGCGCGCGAGGCTATTGACGAAAGCAAATACACAGTATATAGTGAGCGATATGATTTTATCCTGTTTTTCAACGCGATCGTGCGCTCGGCAGCTCTTTGTGCGCTTTATTTTGAAACGCTCGTCGATGCGTCCGTAATGTTATAATGTGTATACACATATATATACACGCAAATTGACTACATCTCAATGGGATTTTCATCGGGGGACAAATCAGTGGAAAACAAGAATAATAATCGTTCATTTCGAATCCGTCAAGCGTGACACACACATACACACACGTCGAGTAAAAGTTCAGTCGGCTATATGCGGACTAATCAAATCAAAGCCCGCATATACGTATAATAATGTATATGTGACAAAGGAGTCATCCAAACTACAAAACACACGCGCCCGCGGCGTCAAACGAGCCGTGTGCGCATCAGCTATATATAGGCTTCTAATTTCATTAGACATAATGCGCTCGCGTTTTTCCCCGCATTCCACTCGATTTCTCACCCCAATATAATTATTAATGGTGTATACATATATATATACACACACACAGTCGAGTGGCCTCCACAGGAGAGATAATGAGTTGATCAAGAGGTGGAGGAGGCTTGATTAATCGGAGATGAGAGAGAGAGAGAGAGCTGGGGAAAATTGTATAGTTTGCTCTCTGGTGGTTCTTTTGAATCGAGGCAGTTTATGTGTGATTAAACCGAGGTCGTCCGATTGAATTTTGTGGTGCGCAAAAACTCGATCGCCGGCGCGTTTCGCTTATTTGAGACCTTTTGCAAAACACACGCTGATGTGTATACTTTAGGGGTATGCGAGTCAAAAGTCGAGTTTTATATTGGGTTACGATATTATGGTGCATATATAATTAAACCAAAGATATAATAATACAT
>UCQR01004324.1:0-10860 GCA_900474235.1 Cecidostiba semifascia
ACAGACAGCCGCTGCTTCGGGCGATGACGGGGGTGGCAAAAGATGCAAAGAAGCGATAGAGACTATAGACAGAGAGGGAAGAATAAGGAGCTGCACAGACGGCTAGAATCAAAGCCCGACGCCGCCACAACGTGCGAGCTAGACGACTTGAATATGAATGAAAAGCTCCTAGAGACACGCGGATTCGGGCTTTTCCCGTAAGCGTTATGCGACTGCTGTGTCGCTTTGATATGCAAACTCTTCTTTTTTTTCATCTTTTAAATATACGGCACGGCGAAATTTCTTTCATCAAACTTTATATAGCGGGGATGAGGAAAAAAAACGTTATGTACACTATATACAGAATACGCGTTTCTCGTTTTTTTTTCTGTTTTTTTTTCGAAAACGCACGCGAACGAAAAGAGCTTTCCGAGCTGATGGAGCCGTTCTTCGGAATTATAGGGGTTAGCCCTGAGCGCCGAAAACTAATTTAACTCCGGCTCTCTCTCTCTCTATCGTATATATACTAGCTGTCCGTCTCTCTCCCTCTCTAGTGTATATATATCGGCTGCAGCAGCTCTGGATCGGAAAGCGATCGCGGCGAGAAAAGTCAGAGAGAGAGAGAGGCGGCGGGGAAAACGGATTAAACGCGAGAGGGGATGAGAGCGCGAGAGCATTTCTTTGCATAACGAACAGTTATGTGAAAGGGAAGCGAAGGAATAGCCTCGTGCGCTTGGAAATTTTCGTATTTGCGCCAAGTCAATTCGACACGCGGGTTTATACTCCTCTCTTTCTCTCTCTCTCGCCATTAAAAAAGCTCAAACTTCGCTTCCGTGCACACATAACTCTCGTCTACTACTATACTGGTAAAACTCGAACTTTGCACTCGTCGAAATTGTATACGTATATGCTACTACTGCGCGTAAAGTGCATTCTCTCGTATATAAATCGCACCTTTCTTTCTTCCACATATTTTTATATAATACACATCCTTTTTCAACCTAGAAAGTCTATACTTATATATACTAGATTTCGCGCGCGTGCGTCCACATGCGCACGGCGTGTTATATACTACAGCAGCAGAGTATATACGTATGTAGAGAGAAAGAGAGAGAGAGAGAGAGAGAGAGATACAAGCGCGAGATACGGCACGTCTTCGATTGCTTCACCTTAGTCTCTCTCTCACTCTCTCTCCTGGAAGGCTTTTGCGCCAGTTATAAAACTCGTTCCGCGCTATACTCCTTTCTTTTGTCAAAGTGTCTCTCTTCTCTGATGTGTATAAGAGACTAAGAGCGCCAAGCTGGAATATATCGTTCATTTTAAAGAGATTCTCAAGAGCTACCTTCTCTCTTTTGCATATTTTATATAGAAGCGAGCAAGAAGAGACGTTATAAAGCTTATTATACATTACTAATATATATATATATATATTGTATTATTTTTTCTCTCTCTTCTTACCGGGATCAGCGGACGGATGCGATCTCGTGAGTCTGCAGAGCTGAAGCGGCAGATATCTCGTGTCCGCTCGGGGAGGTGATTTAGGCGGTGGTGGCGTTGCGCTGAGAAAACCTCGCTGAAGCTCCCAGCCGACTTCCTGGATTATCGATGCCTTGCGAAAATACGGCGTCACTTCGCGCAGGTACTTTACTGCAAACAGACACGAGGAATTTTAATATACGTGATTATTTTTATGAAATAGCAGTATTTGTATTCTATATAATAATATACGACGAGTATAGAGCGTAGTTTCACCGAGAGAGGAATGCAATATTCGCCTGCGAGTGCAGCGCGACAAGCCGGAAAACTTATGGCCGGCATGCAAAAAAGAGAGAGGGCTGTACCGTAGTCGGGCTTGAATTCGAATTTACATTGAAATCTTTCTGGCTGCTGCGGCGGCGATTATTGCCGGGCGGCGAGCTTTCAAGATCGATGCCAGCTACCAAAGGGCTTGTACGGATTTATTGCACGAGAGCCATGAATATATATCCTGCGCCCTCTCTCTCGCTCTCGCTCTGCGCGACTGCTCTAACGTCGATAGTTTTTCCGACTATTTTCCTTCTCTTTTTTTTTCTCTCTTCAGATTACGCGCAGTAAAAGTTGGACATTCAACGAGCGCAGAACTATTTCCCGCGCAGTGTAACTGCTGCCGGCGAGAGTATGGAAATTAATCTGCCGAAATTTTCAGGGGGATGTAAAAGAGCGTGCAAAAAAAAATCTCCGCGGAAAGTATAGTTTTATACGTTTTCGGCTTTTGTCTAAAAAGAAAAAAATCGATAATTCTCCACTAGGCATCATGTGTGACTGATTCATTTTCAGTGTATATGTAAATACGATAGCGCGCGAGAGCACATATATGTGTCGTAAAGGAAATCAAGTCCAAGAAGCGAGAGAAATACAGCGGCAGCCGCGGCGGCATCAGAGAGAAAGCAGTATAAACGCGTATATGGAACTGCAGGATGGCAATCGATATTTACCATCGATCGCAGAGAGTATTAGGTCCCATTTCCGAGTCGCACGCGCTCTCTCTCGCCCTACTGGCAGTACACTATACCCTATCTCTCCCCGAGTTTTACGAGGCCTTTTTACGGCGTCGGCAGCGACCTATTCACGCGTGTATGCAGCAGCCTCCGGCATCAGCGGCACAAAATATCCGAGAGAGAGAGAGGGAGAGCGGAGAAATGGAGACGGAGATGGGGCCGTGTGGCTTTAAAAGCGACGATGCCGAGTTACACGGTAAAAGACGAAAATTCTCTCTATATGTCTCACCACTTGCTTTCGACGTTACACGCGATGAATTTGATTTTTAGAGTACAGTATATATGCGTAAAAATACTCTCTAATATACGATTGAATAGTAGTACAGTTACAAAGTCAGAAAAAAAAGTATCCGTATTGAGAATCCCGCCGCGCAGATCGAGTAACAGCGAAAATCATACGTATATAGCGGAAGCTCGTTCGCGCGCTCTCGAACGTTAACGACCAGATCTTTAAGCTTTCGCGTATAGCGAGTCGCCGTCGTCGTCATCGTGAGCACGAACGATAATAAAGGAGCGAAGGAAATGGGTCGTCGCGCGCGCGACACGTGCGTATATATAGAGAAAGCTCGATTGTCATCGCAGGAAAAACGAGCGAGAGAGAGAGAGAGAGAGAAAGGTCGAACGCGCTCCGTCGTTGTTTTTTTTCTCTCTTCTCTCCGCGAGCATATTTTCCCCCTTTTTTGCGTGCGCCGCTTGATAGACGGAGCTGCTGCTTCTCCCCCTCCCTTTTTTGCAATTTAAAAGCGAGTCGAATCTCGGTTTTCCAGGACAGTCTCGTCGTCCCGTGTGCCTCGTATATGTGTGTGTGTGTGTGTGTGCTTTATTCTGTTTTTTTTTTTTGCAGAAGCAGCAGCAGCGGCGAAACAATGGCTTTGCGTTTCAGAAAGAGCATAGAATCGATCTGATGGTCGAAAGCTTTTGCCTGCTGCTGGGACGAGATTTTGTTGCAACGCGTCGGATGGTATTTACACTAAACGTTGACGGTTGTTGTCGATCAAATCTTTCGCATACGTGTATACAGCATATGATCTGTTTATTATGTCAAGACGTGCGATGATGCCATGATGTTTTGACACACGCGCTTGTAGCAGCTAAGATACGGTGAGGAGAGAGCTATATATGTAGACGTGCTATTTCTACGGCGACGACTGAACCAACAGGAGATAAGGTGTGTAGTGCGCAGTCGACCAGCCCATTTTTATTTCATTGTCCGTTTTTATCATCATAAGGTGTCTGCAGTGTATATAATATACACGAGAGAGAAATCATCGGGCTGTGAAATTTCGTGGGGGAGGGGGGAGGCGCAAAAACGAGCGTTATAAAATCAATATCGGGCCGGGCATCATACAATCTCCCGCCGCTGCTCGCGAAGAACAATAACTCCGAAACGAGCGCGTATCCATAACGTTCACGTACGCGCGCGTATAAAAAAGTGCTTTTCGAATAGAGTGAGCCGCCGCGTCGAAATTGCATTTCGCGTTAACCTCGTCTCTCTATACACACACCAGCAATTAATCCGGCCAAATCGGACGTATAAAAATATGTGTATTAATCCTCTCTCCGTGCAGTGTGTATATATAGTCTATATCGGACATCAAACCTTATATTGAACAATATCTCGGCTATATAACGCGCTCGCACGCGAACATATCACGAATCGAGATAGATACTCCCAGCTTTTCCTCCTCTACACTATATACATGATGCATCTCGCATATCACGCGAATCTCTAGATGTGTGTGTGTGTGTGTGTGTCCGTAATGGATCGCGCATTAAAGGTGCGATCAAAGTGGACGTATACGGTCTAGGGATATGAGAGTCCTCGTGAGGCGCTGCTGCCAGAAGATAATATCCGATCGTTAAACTGCGAGCGTTATGCCTGCTGCCCCTTCAACTCACAGACAGAGAGGGAGAGGATGGATAACGCGAGATTGGTCAATTTCGACAGCCGAGTGCTTACATCGTATACACCTATAGATTCGACAGCAGCAGCAGCCAGCTTATTATCATGCTCGATAATTTTTTTTTTTCAAAAAATCATTCGGATAGATTCGTCTTTATGCGCTACTGAGTGTATATAGTTGCCAAGTCGGAAAATAGTTTCTCGGAAATATATCTACATCCGGGCGGGGGAGAGAGAAATTCTTCGCTGATGCTGACGAAGTTTGCACAAGAGAGGGAATGCCTTCCGGATAAAGACGAGATCTCTCTTGGAGTATTCGAGGAATTCGAGCAACTCGACTGATGCTGCTGCAGCAAACAAAACGCCGAGTCTAAATCGTTTAATAATTACATTTCTTTAATATAACCGCACGCAGCACCTATATAGAATAACGGTGTTCCGTATCAAAGTGCATTATTTTCATAAACGCTCTCTGCAGTGTGTTTATGCAGCAGCAGCAGCAGCGGCGGTGGTGCGCGCGGACGCGGCGATTAATATTCGCCTTTGAATTAAAGTACGCCCTGGCTTTTATGCGCGGCTACTTCAAACAAACTCCAATTAATTTCAACAAAGCCTGTCGCGGGAAAATTATTTATTGAGAGCGAAATTTCAAATGAATTTCGCCTTAAACTCGCCCGTAAACAACACGCCGCGGCTTTACTCACTCTCTCTCTCTCTCTCTCTCGGTATTTACAGTGAAATTTCATTCTATAATATTATAAATAGAATGAATTCGACACGACCAGCGCCGGGGGAGAAAAGATTCAAACTGAAACAATGCCTTCGAGACAGCAAGACGAGTTTCGAATTTATTTACAAGAAGCTGATGTATCCATTGTTAGAAAACACAGGCATTTATTCCTCTTTTTTCATCCCGCGTTAGCTCTCGCTCTCCAACTTTGCGGTAAATTAATTCAAAAAGTTTCTCGCAAACCCAAACAACAACACCTGTCCGTCAGAGAGTAAGTAAGTAAACACCATAACAGCTACGTCCAGCAGCAGCAGCAGCAGCAGCATTGGAAAGGTGGCAGTAGGCAAACACAATAAATAAATATACCCCCTCTCTCTACTCTCGCAGCGATCTGAGGCATGATTGCCAGTGCAAAATGTATGTAAACGTCGGAGTCGCTGCAGCAGCTGTAAAGATCAGCGGCAGTAGTATAGTATAGCGTAGCAGGCTGCTCCGTAGTGTAGTACTAGCTGCTTCGTAATTAGCGCGATTTGATTCCGACGGCGTGAGAGTAAACAAGCGGCTGCTGCTGCTACTGCTGCTACGGCCTCCCGACTATTCATCCACTTTCGGCGTAGCTGCTACGCCGGCATTAATAATTCCCTCGTATTCCAGCCACGAAGCTGCTGCTGCTGCTACTGCTTCTGCTGCCTCTCTCTCTCTCGCCATTTGTCCTACGATTTGCCGGCAATTGAATTATACGTGCGCGCCGCAAGACCGTCTCTTTCTGCACGTGTTCGCACTACGCGCTCTCTCGCTCTAGCTTCTATTCACAACCGGTGGATGTGCGGGCGACAGCAGCAGCTGCTGCTGCAGGTGTGTGTATTCTCGATTAAAATTTCAACGGGGCTGCGCTGTATAGGCATTGTCTTGAGAGAAATTTTACGACTCTATATTATTATACCGACGACTCTATCTCTGAATCGTCATCCTCCTCCGAGGAGATGGAGCATATTTTTTTGTCCCTCCCGGCGATGATAATGAGATTTGGAAATTTAATATCGCGAATGTCGGCTGCTTCTGCTGCTGCTGCTGCGACACTACGTGAGAAATTCGGCGGATACGTGTTGGCAATCATAGCAGAGGAGTGAGAGCGCATCAATCTGGTATAATATCGATAATTTTTTTCTCCAGCAGACATGAAAATGAGCTCGAGAGAGGGCATTTCTTCCCTGGAGCTATACTGCGCGCACGTCGTTTGCCTCGTTTACGTTCATAATATGCTGTATATCGCGAGGGCGTTAAGGCTGCAAAGAGAGAGAGAGAGAGAGCGCTGATTCCGATCGTGTACTTTTCACGCCTCGCTGTTTATATATTTCTCTGCGAAAGAGAGCGATTCGTTATATATTTCGCGATTATATTCGAGAGAGATTTATATACGAATGAAAATAGCTATACGTGCAGTTTGACGGAGAATCTGAAAATGCTTTCACCGATTGCGTTTTGCGAACGATTCTCTCTCTCACTCTCTCTGTTGACCGAATTATCGACCCCTTTTTATCGGCGATGCGTTCAGTAGGTGCAATTTTCATATTTCTTCCTTTATAGCGTAAAATCTGCTGGAGAGGTCGAAATCTCGATCGTATGTATAAGTAAAGCCTCGCGATTATTTATCGCCCTAGATAGCAGCAGCATTAGATCCGATGTAAATAAAAGCGTGTCGTTATTGCTATTTTGTGTGCTATATATGTATTCGACATAGGAGGTACGCCACTATATATGCAGTGGAAGCGTATTAGATTTTGATAGCGGAAATGGAAAAGTGCCTATTATGCACTTCCTATAGCGGTTGGATCATGGAGAAAATGCCAGTCCAAAATATGACGAGCGTATATATGCGGCGGATCTTTTCTCTCGATCCGTGTTTGCGGGAATTTGAATTTGTTCGTAATTTATCGCGTTGCTCTCGTCGCGTTGCAGCCTTAGAAATGATATATACCGTTGGTTATCCTCAGCCAAAACCAGATAAGCTTTATCTAGAAAGTTTGTTCGAGAGTATAGTTGTAACAATTTGCAGACATATAACTTTCCTATATGGAACTTGCGTCAAGTATTAACTTCTGAATTATAAGACGATATTATTTATAAGTAATAGAAAAAAATGAAATATTTTTAATATCCATAGCCATATATTGAAATTCGAATAGTCCGTTTAGCCACATATATAGACAAACGAGTGAAGAAGGGAAGACGACGACGACGACAAAAAGGAATGCTAAAGCGGAACGAACTGGCCTGCTGCATACATACACAGAGAGAAAAATAAAGGCAAAGAGCAAAGCTGACCCCAAGGGGACGAGAGACACACGCCGGCAAGCATCTCTCTTTCTCTCTCTTTATAGGAGAATAAAGCTGGACTAGACGTCGGCCCTCTGGGATGTCCCCCCCAAATCCAGGCGCCGTAGCATATACCTAATACCGCTTGTCCATTTGTATGCAAACATTTTTGAGAAAATATTTCCTTCTCACACATCAGAGGGGAAAAAAATCAGCTGCACGGCAACGTGGCAATTTTGATCTCAGGGTGTCGTGGGATGAGGAGAGAGAGAGAGAGAGAGAGAGAGAGAGAAAAAACCAAGATTGGTAATAATGGAGAATATGGGAATCGAACCGCTGTCGGATCGCGCAATTAGTGAAATTCAATATCAGCAGCAGCAGCAGAGCTAGGGGAAAATCTAAATGCAATATCGTCGCTCGTTCGTCCGTCGTCGAGTGTGCGCGAGAGCGGATCAAGAGATTCAGCAGTCAGCTCACGCAAATATTATATATCGGCCTCTGCGCTGCTGCTGCTGCTGCTGTTATCGACGTCAAGCTGCATAATAGCACTGCTCATATCTGCAGCCAGACACACTGCAATGATATGACCGACGGTTAGTGAATACCGTTGTACCGTTTGTGCAAGTATAAAATATCGTATACTGATAGATTCTTGTAGGTTACAGTGTCCAGAAGCTATAGTCAATTTGAGGAGAACAATGTAGAAGAAAAAGAGCCATACGACAGACGATAAGGCGCAGCGCGTGATTTATTATACAGAAGCGACTTCCTTCTCCATATTTTCCAGCTTAGTTCAGCAAAGTAGTGCAGCTCGCGGAACCGAAAAATCCATTACACGAGCACAATTTCAAACTTTCCCAAAGACGCAGCTCTCGTCGTGCAAAACTAGAGGATGAAGCGAGCTGCTCCTGTGCAGTATTGAAAAATCGAACGAAGCAGCTATAGATACATATTCCCTCTCTCTCTCTTTTCAAAAACGCCGATCTCCAAAAGACACGATGGAAATTCCAGAACTTGTATACATGTATACAGCCCTCGCGCAACAGCAATTATATACGAATGCGCAACCTCTTGCTCCATTTTCATTCTTACGTGCGCCGCCAGCGCTGCATCGTCTTTTTATCCCTCTGTGTACTGTCGCATACTGCTGCTGCAACAGCTTGTCGATTTTCTTATCCGAGACATCCGGCTGTGTAGAATGCTGGAGTTTCTCGAATATTCCCGCTCGCTTTGTCGCCTGTTTCTTCCAATAAATCGAGAGACCCGAGAAATCAAGGAGGCCGGGGCGAAGAGAAAGACAAAAAAAAATTGCAATACCCCGTCGCGAGGTATTTTTCATTTTATACCTCCCCGCGCGAGTTATACAGGCGAAAAATTCGCGAGCGGCAAACACCTCTCTCTCTCTCTCTCTCTCTCCCTGGTGCTCTGCAAGTAAAACTTCTGACTTGTCTCCTCGTAGCAGTCAAAGGGTATGCACTGAGAATTTCGAAAAAACAAAAAGAAAAATTGTTCGCATTCTTTCGCCGGGGCGCTGACCGGTTGCTGAAAAGAAAAAAACACAGAAGATGATATCAGCGCTTCTGACTTGCATTTGTGAATACGCGGCATTAATAAACTATTCCGACGTATATTCATCGGGCGAGAGTGTAGGGAGAGGCATCGATCACCCGATCGGATGTGAAAAGGCTAAACACACGACGGCGGCGAATGAAAGAACGAAGCTATTAAAGAGAAATAAAAATAACGTGTATATGCTATCGCTCGACATAGAGACATCACCTCTTATCTCTACTTTCAGCTTTTCCTCACGTGAAATTGCATCAGCTGTAAATTACCACTCGCGTCTATGCAGAGTAATCGAACTTTTTCGAAAACTCGATGGACTTTATCGCTTTCGATCAAGCCAAGTTGTATTTTTCCGGTGTACACACTGCGCACACCCATATATAAACTGCAGAAAAATACGTTCTCCAGCCGGCCGGCGAATCTCAATAGACTGGAGTTTTTCACAGGGCCGAGGGGGCATAAAGATGAAAACGCAGAGTCAAGGGAAGCCAGAAAGAGAGAGAGAGAGAGCGAGATAAAAAATGAGGACTACCGCATACGCGCGGCTGCATTGGCGGCAGTGGTAGCAGTGGTGGAAAGCGATCGCCTATCGTAGAAATGAAAGGGAAAAAGGATGCAGGGGGTGAGAAAGGTCGGCTACTGCGCGCGTTTCACCTCTACCGCGCGCTACGTTCATCGCAATGGAATTGGAAGAAGAGAGTAAGAGGTTACACATAGCTATATGTATATATATGTAGACCGATCGAGAGTAGAGAAACGTGTTGCTCGAGCGTAGGCTGACTAGACCGAGACTATTACTACTGACGATAGAGGGTAACTGCGTTGAGGTGGTGAACATGCGTTCTAAATTTTAAGGAGTTCAATTTTCAACACTTTTTTTTGAAGGGGAATTAAAAAGTTTTTTCAAGCGACTACTCTGATGATTTTTATAGATTTTCACAAAAGTTTTGTTGCACTTTTCGGAAACAATTTTTTTTCATTCAGAGCTTTTAAGAACAAATCCACTCTGCTAACTGGAATATTCACAGCATGTTATTGGATTATCTGGAAATGTAAGTACGTGCTCTAAATTTTACGAACTAAAATTTTCACTTTTTTAAAAGCAAATAAATTTGAAAAAATCCTTTTGAGCTTCTTTATCCCTAAATCCATTCGTTTATGTTTCACGCTTCATTGCTTTTAGACATCAAAAGATTACAGATTTGCCAAATGCAATCTTTTCGAACCACTTTTCCCAGAATGAACTAATCGTTACTCTCGCTAGTGTCGATTTGATGAAATTGAAAATTGACTAGATTCGTCGAATGTTCATCTGTTGCTTTCAGACTATTACAGAGGATTATATTATTTTCCAGAAATATACATTACGATGTCTAGCTCTGGTTAAAAATCAATCAGCTAAAAACATTTAAAAAGAACAAAGTTTCTTAAAACTGAATAGTCGCCCAAAAATAAAGCTTTTTATTATTTTGAGAGAGATTGAATTTTCACTCCCCAACGTAACCGAAAACGTATGTTATTTATATCCAAAGTACTTTTACTGAAATAAACTTTTATTGAAAATGGGAGAGTTAGATCGACGAGCGACTATTTAAGTGGAAAAATAATGAATTCAGAGAGCGTCTCGAATCGCTTCACAGAGAGGAGGAAACGGAATTTTTCATTAAGATGAGACGAGCGCATAGAGAAGTAGCTTCTTGATATCGTTTCTCTCTCTTTCTCTCTCTCTCTCTTCAACACGCGCGAAATCATTTCATCCGATTTTCGAGAGAAGTTAAACTGCAGGCAGGCATCTCCAGTTTCATTTTGAATTTCCAGCAGTAGCAGCA